>JAOTQH010284488.1:0-10054 GCA_025631255.1 Cornus kousa
ATATCAATGTCATTATCAGGTGATTTAGGATCAGGAATAAGCAATGACATAAACAATACTCTAGACTCAACATGTATGAGCAATAATATTTGATCATATTGGAAAGTCAAGGACATAAATATATATATATATGTATTAGGGTCGATTAAGTGGGTGGTGAGAGTGAGATGGCACTTGGCAGTGGTTTCATTGGTTTATCTATTGGATAATAAAATTCATGAATGTTTTAATTTCGAAGTGTAAGTTAGTGACCGAATCCTTGTATTCTTCTTCTTCTTCTTCTTTTTTTTTTTTTTTTGGAACTTTATAGTTTACACACTTGCACGAAAACTGTCAACGAAATAATAGAGCTTTATGGTCAGAGTGCAAGGTAACTCATGAATAATTTTGAAAGAGGAATTAAGTAAATGTGTTCTCGTTTGCGCAATCTCCTCTCAGTGCTCACGGTTTTATTAAAGTCATTTTCAGCTGAGAATTGATTTTGATATCATTTATTATCAACGACCCACATGAGTTGATGCACAATCTCCATTTTCAGCTGATAATTGACTTTGATATCATTTGTTATCAACGACCCACACGAGCTGGTGCACGCCCTCCATTTTTAGCTGAGGCACTATGTAGATATTATTGGCTTTACATACTCTCATCTTAGTGTTTACGATTTTGCTCAAAATACGTTTTCATAGTTAAGGAGGTCCATACATACAAATGTCATAAACTTCTTCCCCCAGACCACGTGGGACGTCACAGTTTTTGTCTAACTGATGTAACAATCAACGACTTTTAACACCTAAGAAGAGAGATGATTGTATTCTTATCAAATACTAACAAGATGTACGTACTCCTTGTTGGATATTAGTTAGTGAGAACAGTATAAAATACAGATTCATGCGCGTGCGTGCGCGTAACATTATTCATTCCAATAATATCTAGTCACATTTCAATGTGAAAGGTTTGAAGGTACCATTTTTGGCATCAATGTTTATAAATCAATTATTAGGATAAAAAGAAAATATTATTTAGCCATTTTTGGCGGCAAGAAATCTCTTCACAAGCTTTCCTTTTCATTGCAAAGTAGAAAATTTGTTTTGGAGTATTCGCTTGAGGTAATTCAGGCAGGTATTCTCACTAAATTGTCTAAGCAAGCTGTTAAAAAATAATAATAAATAATAAAAAGTGTGAAAACAAAAAATATGAAAAGCTGATTTCAAAAACTATATATAGAAGGCAATATATCTTTTTTTAACTGAATTTTCAAAAAATAGTTATTACAAATTCTCCACCAAACAAGTTTTTATATAATTTTCTAAATTTCAATTTTGAAGAAACATAAAATAGTTCTTGGAAAATTGAACTAAGAAAGTGGATCAATTTTTTTATGTTATAGATTATTTTCATTGACTTATCAAAAAAATATAAAAATAAAAATCACAGACAAAAAAAAATGTGATTGTTTTCAAATTTGGTCATGTCACACCAATGACCATGCAATGGCCATGTTCAGATCTATTAATTTGCTTCTTTCCTAGAAATTTAACGGTTTATCCTCATCTTCAATTCTTTGACAAACATTAATTTGCTGGCATGTTCAAGTTAGAAACTCGTGGAAGCTATCAGACCTCATAGACTTGAATGTCATCACATAGACAGACAAAGCCACAAAGATGTTTTGACCATCTAGATGCATGCATCTGGTTCACTACATGTATTCAATTATATAATAGCGAAATTAGTTCCACTTATATATATATATATATATATACATATATTTTATTTCAATTTAGTTTAAAAAATCATTCCTAGCCTAGATCTTACGTGTGATTGCCGACACGAGTAAAATTTATAAAAAAATTCACTCACATATGTTATGCATGTTAATCCATCTCATTTATAAATTATTCTATACATAAGTGAATCTCAATTATTTCATTAACTCACCTTACTATTCTTAGTATCCTCTATATATATATATATATATTTACTTTGAATCATTCTCAACAAATTTAATTACATAACATATTTCTGTTTCAAAATAAATCCCAAAACAAAAATAAAAAAATTGCTACTATGTACTTCATATGAAATGAATTGGTTGTATAACAGACTTTAAAAAAATAAAATAGATAAATATATAAATTAGTTAGATGACATTAGAATAAAGTTAGGAGAAATTGTTGACGATCGCAATCCTTTTAAGTCAATGCCGTCAACCATGGCACTAGACCTTTATGCTTTTTGGAAAGGCGTCTGCACGGTTAAATGCAATCCAACTACCAAATTCAATGCTTTAATATCTATGACTATATTATTGTACTAATGACTGGATGCTTTAATATCTACACGGACAATATCTACACGCTTATCATTGATGTGATGAAACAACAAAGTGACAAGTGTCTCTCTAATAAAAAAGAATAAATTTAAAAAGTTATTTAAATTAAACCCAATAAAATCTGAATCAAATCTTGATTTAATTTGATTATTTTTCTTTCTCATAAAATTTGAACCAAACCCAAAAACATTATGTAGAAGGAATTAAATTAAGCATTTTGATGATGGTGAGACTTCATAAATTAAATTAAGCATTTTAATGTCATTTTAGATGACATTAGCCTTGGTTTTGCATGAGCCAGGTGTCATCATTCGAACTGGGGCCCACGGTCTGCAAGACCCGCTTGAAGTGGGAGAGCCTAGGTTTGGTTTCTACTTTGTGGCCCATTAGCCAAGCCCACTAGTAGCCCAAGGACCTAACGAAAAAGTTTGATGAGCAAGATAAGCAAACTAGCTAGCAAGAACAAATTTGAGATTGGATGTGAGGTGAATGATGGTTAGGATTAATGTATTTATAGAGGACAAAAGAAAGGCAACAAAAAAATTTAACTAATAGTGTCTTAATGGCTATAATAACAGAATAAGTACAAAAAAATTTTAAAAAAAAAACAAACAAACAAAAATTTTGAATTTCTCCTTAGTTTTTTTCTTGGGCTTTTTTGGAGACACTGCTCTTTTGGTTCAATTGTTTTGAAGAAAAAAATACAAAGAAAAAGGCCAGAAAAAGGCAAAAAATTGATTTTTGGGAATTGTTTCACCCAATCACTCCCTTATAACCCGTTTCTGGCCAGCTATGCATCGCCACATGGGTCGGCAGAAAGGTCAACTCATATCGTGATTAAAAAAATATAATGCATATGATTGATTTGATCAATTTTGATCATGGGCATGACTATTCAATTTAAAAATTACTCTTTCAAAATTTATCCATTTTACATTGTTATAATACCGAAAGTTACTATTGATAGTAATAAAAATTTCACTATGGAACTGCTAAAAATAAATAAAAAAGAATCCAAGTCAGTTTGATCCTCCAAAAGTTTAAGAAAATGTTTTTGAAATTTGGTTACATCGAAAGTAGATATAGTGCCTAGCATTAATGCCATGCAAAATTTCATCACCATTAATTTATTTTTTCAAATTTGTCTCATTGTCCTTTGTTTCTTGGAAGCATCGAAAGTAGATAGCATTAATTTTGACGCACTTAATTTTAGTGGAACAGCACTATCACAATCCTTTTCGGTCATTACAGCGTGGGCAGCATGGTTTAAATGCACGAGAACCACTCCATATTGTTAGAAAATACACTCCTATCTTATATATCAAGCCCGCGTATCCTCAAGCCAAATCGCTAAGTGATCATTCTTTCTTTTCCACTAAGATAAACACTTCAAGTTCCACAGGTACAATACTACAACAATTTATTGTTCTTTAGAGTAGTGATAGCTAGCCACAATTGCAACTACCATGCATAATTCTTCTCCTCAAATTTTGTATTTATTTATTTATTGTTCTTTATAGTGAGCCACAATTGTAACTACCATGCATAATTCTTCTCCTCTAATTTTGTATTTATTTATTTATTGTTATGCAGGGACTGAAGTAGTATTTAAATGAGACTCTCTGGCATGAGCTTAAGCATATCAAGGTCATTTTACAATGTTTTCATATATGTTATAGTTGCATGTTGCTACTTGTGCTTGATGAATGCAAGCTTTCCTACCACTGCAGCCACCTTTAGACTAGGAGGGAATGAGACCGATCGACTTGCCCTGTTGGCATTCAAGGCCAAAATAACCAATGATCCTTTCAAGGTTATGAGTTCATGGAATGATTCCATTCACTTCTGTGGGTGGTATGGTGTTTGGTGTGGTCGCCGGCACAAAAGGGTCACATTCTTAGACCTAAGTTCCCAAAAATTGTTTGGGTCTATATCACCACATATTGGGAATCTAAGCTTTTTGAGAGGATTATATCTCCACAACAACAGTTTTGAAAATGAAATCCCACTAGAAGTTGGCCGTCTACGGAGACTGCAATATTTAACCCTATATAATAACTCAATAAGTGGTGGCATTCCCGTCAATTTATCTGGTTGCACTAACCTCGTTGAATTCTATGCATCTTATAACAAACTGGCAGGGGCAATTCCTAACGAAATTGGCTCCTTGTCAAAGCTCAAGTTAGTGGCCATTAGGCATAACAACCTAATCGGAAATATTCCTCATTCTTTTATGAACTTATCATCCCTTGAGTTACTTGATGCATTCGAAAATAATCTTAGTGGGAGTATTCCAAAAGCTCTTGACCAACTAACAAAACTAGAGTATATTTCACTGGCTGACAATATGTTGTCTGGTACCATTCCTCCCTCAATTTTCAATCTTTCAGCACTCACAATTTTTGATGTGATTTATAACCGAATCACTGGTACACTTCCCTCGAACATTGGCATCACTCTTCCAAGTCTTCGACACCTCGGCATTGGCGGTAACCAATTTACTGGATCCATTCCTATTTCAATCTCCAATGCAACTAATCTTGAAGTGTTACTAATCCTTCAAAACAATCTTAATGGAAGAGTGCCGACCATGGAAAGGCTGCATAAGCTTAAGGTTGTAAACATCCATCAGAATCATCTTGGAAGTGGAGGAGTTGGTGACTTGAGCTTTGTCTCCTCTTTGACCAATGCTACAAATTTAAGGGTATTGTCTATAGACCTAAATAATTTTGGAGGAATGCTTCCCCAATCTGTTGGCAACTTGTCAACTAAGCTTGAAATCTTCAGTCTATCTGATAATCATATATTTGGAAGCATCCCGGTTGCAATTGGGAATCTCATCAACTTGAATTGGCTAAATATGTGGGGCAACCAATTCACAGGTAACATTCCGACTCAGATTGGAAAGCTTCAGAAACTCAATAGACTGGCTTTAGGTGCAAACAATTTCTCTGGAGTCATTCCATCCTCTCTAGGAAATTTGAGTGTGTTAATTGAGTTATACATGGATGAAAATAATCTTCAAGGAAGTGTACCTTCAAGTCTTGTAAAATGCCAAAATTTGTTGTTATTGAGTGTTTCTAGAAACAAACTGAGTGGTACCATACCCATTCATGTTTTCAATATCTCGTCCTTGTCACGCTATCTTGATCTTTCTGAAAACCATTTCAGTGGTTCCCTTCCTGTAGAAGTCGGAAACTTGAAAAATCTTGGTGCATTGTATGTTTTTGAGAACATGCTATCAGGTGAAATTCCAAGCACAATTGGAAGTTGTGTAAGTTTAGAACACTTATATATGGAGAGTAACTTCTTCAAAGGAAGCATCCCCTCATCTTTGAGCAATCTCAAAGCTATTCAAGAATTGGATCTTTCTCGCAACAATTTTACAGGCAAAATTCCAAATTATTTCATGAGCTTTCAATTGTTGCAGTATTTGAATCTTTCTTATAACGATTTTGATGGCATGGTACCAATAAAGGGTGTGTTTGGGAAAGCAAGTGAAATTTCAGTCATGGGCAATAGTAAGCTTTGTGGAGGTATACCTGAATTACAGCTGCCCAAATGCAACTTCACGGATCCTAAGAAGAATGGTTCAACTCTTTCCTTCAAGATGGTAATCGCCATAGCTTCGGGAGTTTTAGCAGTGACTTCGGTGTTCTGTGCTCTATATGTTTGTTGGTGTAGAAAGAGACGCGAAAGACCTTCTACAGAAGATTCAGGAAGCTTGTTTTTAAGAGTGTCCTACCAAAGTCTGTATAGAGCTACCTATGGGTTTAGCGAATCTAATTTGATAGGGGTTGGTAGCTTTGGGGCGGTATATGAGGGAATAATTGATGGCAAGAAGATTGCTGTGAAGGTACTTAACCTTTTGCACCGAGGAGCTTCAAGGAGTTTCATCACTGAATGTGAGGCCCTGAGAAACATCAGGCATCGAAATCTTGTAAAGATAATCAGTGCATGTTCTAGTGTTGATTTTCAAAATAATGATTTCAAGGCTCTTGTTTATGAGTTCATGGTCAATGAGAGTCTAGATGACTGGTTGCATCCAATTGGAGGACAAGGTGAGGTGCCAAAAGATTTAAGTCTTGTTCAGAGATTACATATTGCCATTGATGTTGCTTGTGCGCTGGATTATCTTCACAATGATTGCCAAACTCCCATAGTCCACTGCGATTTGAAGCCAAGCAATGTTCTTCTGGACGATAACATGACTGCACTCGTAGGTGACTTCGGGATTTCAAGATTCCTTCGTGATGCTAGCCATAACGATAGCAGAAATCAAACCAATTCTGTTGGACTCAGAGGATCTATTGGTTATATGGCTCCAGGTAATTATTACAAATTATTTTACACTTCCTTTTCTATTTCGCTTTTCATTACTATAATTGATTTACAAATAATACGTTTTCAAATGGCAGAACATGTAGAAGAAAAAAAAAAAAAATTCCCCTTGCCAACATACATTTTTATGAAGTATTAGAGCATAAGAAAAGATAAACATTGCTTTTTGTGTTTTTTATTACCTTTCAAGCTATGATTGAGGTTTTATGAAGTTAGGGTATCTAACTTGATCATTGAACAAAAAGATGGAGCCAAAAAAGAAAAGAATATTAGCTAATATTGTTTAGGCACTCAAACTTGAGACAGTAATGGCAAAAAAAATATGGTTTTAAGGCCCCAAATTAGACTGGCAGATCATAAGCACCATCTTTTTACATGATCGATTAGGCATTTGTTTGCTAGATGAACTGTTTTTATATTAGCAAATTGTGTTCATGACAAAATTTTACACCATTTAAACTTGGCCATCGAAAGCTTATTTTATGGCATTTAATCTTTGGACCCCCCTAGATGCTAGGTTTTCATTTAAAGAAGTATATCCTTCTTCAACTTGAAACAATTCATATGGACTTTTCAAAAACTCTTGTTTTGTTTTATTTTATTTTATTTTTATGCTAAAGATAAATTGTTTTATTTGCTTTTATCAAGAGATATATAATTGAACCAACTCCTTTACATTTTTTTCCTGGATTGTGTGGAGTGAAGAGTATGGCATGGGAAGTAGGGTGTCAACATCTGGCGATGTATACAGTTATGGAATACTCTTGTTGGAAATGTTTACAAGAAAAAGGCCAACTGATGAAATGTTCAATAATGGTTTAAACCTTCATAACTATGCTAAGATGGCTTTGCAAGAGAGAGTAGTCAATATTGCAGATTCAGTACTTCTTCAACAAGAAGAAGAGGGGGAGAATTTTCACAAGATTCAAGAGTGTTTGGCTTCAATATTTAGAATTGGTATTGCCTGTTCAACAGAATCACCAGCTGAAAGATTGAATATTAGTGACGTTGTAACAAAGTTGCAAGTCAATATGGATAATCTTTTGGAACACGTCAAGGAAGAAGAATTACAATTGCAGTTCAATCATAGTAAGTATGACCCCATCACTTACAGTAACTCAGATAAATTAGCTGCATGTATTTCTTTGTTATAGATGGTAAGCGACAACACCAGGTTCTCATGTTATTATCTTTTTTCCCTTTGGGTACTATTGTAATCTCCCTATCGATGTGTTGGTGTCTTAGGTAAATATTCATCGTTCAGATTCATATTCCTTGTGTACATCAACCTTCTCACATCTTTAACATAAAATTGAAGTTTTCAAAACCTAAATCATTTATTTTTATTACAGGTGCATGGGTGATGGGACCAAATACAATTCTAAGAAGACATTAGTTAGTTCACTTCTCATATAAATAGATTTGTGTAATTACTTGTGAAATAGTTTGTATTTAAAATTTTCATGTCATGTTTATAGTTGGTTTGGTGTTAAAATTTGTTTGTGTGGTGCTCATAGACTCATAGTTTGGCTTTTCCTTAATTCCTTCGGATATGTATTGCATGTGTTAAAGGTTTTGGACTGTGAAAGTTTGCTTTCCTTACGTTGTCTGGTTTGTGTTTTATCTGTCAGTAATTGCTTAAGTAATTGAGTCTATTCATTTTTGGAAACACATAACCAATAATAAATATCATAAGCAGCTATCACATGTAGCTCACATTCACACACTATGGCTTAGTTTGGTTAGATGGAAATAGCATGAAATTGGAAATGCGAAATTTCTAGACCTTTTAAGAAATCCATATATAAGGAATCAAACATTCTTGGCATGAGATAAAAGAATAAAAAATTTGGATAGCAAGAAAAGAAAAAACATTTCCTACATCTTGAGAAAAATATATGAGATTTCAATTGTAACCCCCCTCTATTTAAGGCAGTTTCTCACTATTCAAATCATAAAGTAGTAATGTTAAATAATTTTTTGAAAAAAAATTCATGCTAATGATAGAAAATTTTATTTTGCCTTTCTTTCACTTCATTGCCAATTTCCATCTAACCAAACAACTCATAAGAAACAAATCTAGATTTCAGAATGCATAACTTGTCCCTTCATGAACCTTCCTCTATTATTATTATAATTTATTTTTTCCCCTGAAATTTGATCTTCTTCGTGTATTAATAATACTACCCAATACAATTTATTTATTTATTTTTATTATTTTTATTTTTATTTTTTTTCAAATACTCGCAAACTAAGGGGAACTAGGACATGGGCACACCCACACGAAGAACTGAGCATTCTACCAACTAGGCCAGTTCTTAGCTTTCGGGATCTCTATCAAGATTCAACTAGTAAGGCTCTCCCTTTCCACATATTTGCAGGGCAACCTATCGATGAAATTGCCTATATTTGATATTTGTGCCCTTCATAAATATTGAAAAATAAAATAAGCTAGATTTCAACAACTGACCCTTGTGTTGCAAGTCCATTCTATAGAGGAAGCGAAAACAAGACAACTCGACTGTCACGATTACATTACCACCTCATCATTAAAATAAAAAATAGACATAGAAAACTTGACCTGTCACAATCCTTTTAAAGTCAATGTTGTCCTTATGACAGAAATGCCAGACAACCACCCAATTCATATTCATAATATCTCTGCATCAAAATGGATCAGGATTCTCTCCCAGTTGCCCATTTCATCCATTTTTGTTAATGAACAATAGTCACCATGATGGACAAAAATGTGTATTTGTTGTATTCATAATTTTCGTATAGATGTATACGTATACACTGTTCACAAATACTCTTCTTCCCTCCCTTATTTCAACAAACCCATCTAAAAACAAATTGAAATCCAGCCATTTTAGTTTCTTCTCTACCAAAATATCAATCAACCCATTTCAGATTTTGATTTCTTTCCAAATTGAAGCAGGAAATAGCCTTTATTCTCTTCCAAAATTTGCATGCTTCGATTTGTTTCCAAATAGAAGCAACGTTTCTTCTATCTCAAAATTCAAATTTTGATTTCTTTCCAACTAGAAGCAGGTCTCTATTTCCAAATCCAAGCTAGTCTCTATTTCCAAAGCGAAGCAGGACTCCTCACTTTCCTCCCTCTACCACTGCTAAAGAATTTAAAAGGTTTCAGATAGAGAAAGTTAGAGAGAGAAAGAGAGAGTTTTTTACTTATTATTTCCTTCCTCTTTCAAATCTCGATAATTTTGATTTGTTTACAAAACGAATGTGATGTTTCTGATTTTTTTTCAGCATTTTCATTTTTTTCCAATAATTCGGAGAAACAAGGGTATTTTTGTCTTTTCATTTTCGTCCGGGATTGTGGTTGGGTCCAATTGCATTTTTATGTGATGATGTAGC
>JAOTQH010284508.1:0-10053 GCA_025631255.1 Cornus kousa
TCAGATATATCAGGAACATATGTCACTATAATCCAATTAGGAATTCGCTATGCCAGGGCATATAAATTCCAACATCTAGTCCCAACATATTCACTTTATTAAGTTGTGGCTACATGTTACCAACCAACACAAGCTGCTGCTTGCTCAATGGGTTCAACCTAAGTTGTCCCATGAGTGGAGCTTATGGCATCTGAGATGCATATGAATATACAGTGAATATATTCGTTGTAATCAAGTCTGTAGAATCGCCATCATCGATGACAAAGCCGTTCAACGCAGTGCTCGATATGTGGAATCCCCTAGGGTTTCTCAAGAATGTGTTCGAATTCGTTTATCAAAAGTCCAATCTCTTCAGAAGCGAGTCGGTGGTTAGGGACGTGACGGCATTGGCTCATTTGGTGGAAGAGATGGTGGAGGCTAAGGAGAGAGGGAGGAAGGAGAAGGCGGAGAAGGAGATGATGGCAAATGGTGTTTGCTTCTTTGCCGACAGTGGAGAAGGAGAAAGAACCAAGGAGGCTGAAAAACGGCCCAAAACATTCTTCGTTCTTAGGTTTTTTTTAGTTGGTACTCACACGCTTTGTAAGATCTGATGTTTCAAAAGATTCGATTAAATCTTTCTCAACTAGACTAACCGAGTGTCTTTTTTAACTACACCAACCTCTTGAGATTAATTAAGTGCTTGTTTATGTTATTATTGTTACTTTTTTAATTGTAAAATAAGGAAGTATTTATTTCAGCGTTGAGATTTTGAAGAAAAAATAGTTTCAATTATACAGATGTTTTGTGAAATATGTTATCCAATACAAGAGATACACATGAAATATTTGCTCAGCGATGGAGTTGATGGAGAACAGGTCAATAATAGTTTTCAAATTTTATATATTCAATGCCGAATTTTAAACTCTTATGGGAAAACAAGAAATTAGCTGTTCTTCAATTCTATAAAAAAAATTTTTTAATTCACATAATGCAATAAACATCCGAGATGAAATGGAAAAGATTTAGATGAGATAAAAAGGGGATTAATAATTACCTATATACAATTATACTACAAACTCGTGCTTTATAAAAATTATAACACAACTGGTTCCACAACCATATATATATATATAAAAGCATTACAGAGGAAAAATTAAAAAGATGAAGATATATGTGAATAGAAGTATTTGTTTTTCTTTTTTGTTTTTTAAAAGAAAAATAAAAAAGATGAAAGATATACGTGTTCCAAATTATTTTTGAATTTCGGAATTTGCATTTAATTTTTTTTTTCTTACAGAATTTGCATTCTCTAACCCGTACAACATCTTTACATTCAATTGGTAATAGCCCTACAAATAGAGTTTTAAAATCTGTCATTAATTACTAACTCAATGCAAAAGCGTCAGCAATATGCGTTAACCAAATGAAGTCATCACAGCAAAGTCAAACCCAACATTGACTAAACAAACGTTAAGCAAGTTTTCATGTCCAAGTGTCTGGTTAGTGTCATAAGCCACGAATTTACATTTACTAACCAGTTGTAAATGATGCACTATATATCTTAAAACTCAAGAAATTACACCAAGACTTGCTGTAAATCTAGCTAGGTCACAATTTGAGTTCAGTAATTTGTGTTTACTAACTAGTCTGGTAAGCCCCACATAATGAAGCCACGAATTTGCATTTACCAGTGTTGAATTAGAGACAACAATCTACTTTTATTGACCTAAGTGTAAATGATGCACCACGGTCAATAAAATGTTGCAAGTAACATCCATCACCCTCATGCCCAACGGTCAAAAAGACATTGCACGAGACGTCTATCACATCCCACAAATTGAAGCCACGAATCTGCATTTATAGTCTGGGTAGCCCACAAATTGAAGCCACGAATCAAAGCCACACGTGTGCATTTACTAAGCTAGCGGTAAATAATGCACAAAACTTCTGTTGCTAGTTTGCACAAACCCACAAATTAAAGCCACCAATCTGCACGTAAAATCTGCAATTACGTATGCCAAAAAAATAAAAATTTACTAATCTAAAGATGCATAGCATGTTACACCTATTCATGCTTTATCTTCTCAAATCTTCAAATAGCCTTGGCAAAGCAAATGAAGTAATCATACTTAGTATTGTAAGTTGGGTTACACATGTAATTCACACTTAATTTTCACACTTATATACCGTTACCTTCTCTAATCGAATATACATTAATTTAGTAACCTATCTATTATGATGTACAAGACGTTGCAAACCATTAAAGTGATGACAGCGTTGCAACTTGCATGATAGGGCACGAGTGCTGCAACGGTTGTATGTACTGCACGTGGTCCGCAACGGTTGGGTGGACTACACATGCAGACCTCACTGTTAGTCATATAAACGTTGTCTTACATTCTCAAATCTCCCAATATAAATTCACAGTTCCTTACTTTCTCAAATATCCCAATATAAATTCACTTCTCGTCTCCTCGTAATAATCGTCCTCTTCTTGATTAGTGCATTGCCTAATTATTCAGTTGTTTGTGCAATTCATGTCGATCTTCAATTGTTTGTCCCAGATTCCCAAATATAACTGTTTTCGGCTATTCTCGTACTCCGTTTTGGTGCCCGTGTAATGTCTCATCCATGTTCAAAGACTTACCGGATGAAAAGTCAATTGTTCATATATAAGTCCCAATTTTACAAATCCACTCAAAATTATTTTGGCATCTTTCCAGATCTTAATATTCGTGATTTGGGTCCTCTAATTTGATTTTGTGAATCGTCTAACAAGCTTCTCCTTTGTTATCTTTCCTTTGTGTTGTGCTTGAGAACCAATCTCAGATTCAAATTGGGATATTATTCTTTCTTTTTTGTTGTGCTTTACGGCATATATGGAATTGATACGAGCTATTATGGTTGTACTTGTGGAAAATCAGAGACTGGTTGTGGATATTCCACAGTCGGACTCACTAGAATGGAACTAGCTCTGTAATTATGGATAGCATTAGTTTGCTCCACTCCACCTAGGGAATGTGAGTCTAAGGGTGTGCATAGTGGTGGTGATCTTACTCGAATTTGATGGCATTATCACTTTTGGAGGTTATACAAATGATCTTGGGCGTGGGTTACCTCTATGCATGAATTCGAGCAATCCTGATTATGATCCTGTTCAGTTGGCAAAAATTCAGATCACAATCAGGATTGTTCGGATTTATGCTTAGAGGCAACCAACGTCCAAGATCATTTGGACATCTTTCAAAAGGGATCATGCCATCGAATTCGAGTCAGACCAACATCACTGCTCACGCTTTGGACTCACATTCTCTGGGTGGTGTGAATCAAACTAATGCTCAATTGATCCTGAAGTATCGAGCTAGCTTCACTCAGCAAGCTAGGCTTTGGAGTGAAGTCCACCAACACCATTGGTTCGGCAAGCAATATGTGATCATACACATGTACAATCACAACAACCCGTATCAGTTGCCCACATGCACTGATGAGGTGAATCCAATGGACGAATATGCTGGGTTGAATCTTGCCAGGCGACAACTATTCTGCGGCAATTGCTTCTGTTGGCTGCTACCTAATGACGATGCAAAATATTTGTTCTTTTTAGTTTTTTTTATAAATATTTTTTTTAATTTTAAATCTTCTTATGTAAAAAAAAAAAAAAAAAAAAAAAGGAAGAGTTTACTGTAACCTTGAAATCTTGAAGAAAAAAACAGTTTCAGTTATACAGGATTTTTGTTGACATGTGTCTTATTTATTCTTCCAAATTATAAGAGAGATACACTCCACATGAAATATTTGCTTGATGGAGAAGAGATCAGTATTCGTTTTGATTCTAAATATTCAATTTCGAATTAAAACTCTTTTAGAAAAACTAGAAAATTAGCCCGTCTTCAATTCTATAAGATTTTAATTCTTATAATGCAATAAACATCCCACGTGAAATGGAAAAGGTTTAGATGGAAAAAAAAAAAAAGAAAAAAAAAAAAGGTTGATAATTACCTATATTCAACCATCTTACAAACTCGTATAAATAATAATAATAATAATAATAAAATTATTAAATTGACGCACTAAAGTGGAACCCATTTTTAAATTTATAGTAATATATATATATATATATAAAATTTATGACTAAGTTGTTTTTTTTTTTTTTTTCCTCGGGAGAATGTGACAAAGTTTCTTGATTCCGATTGAGGATACGAGCTCAACAAGATCATTGACTATCTCTTATCTAAAATTGGATTTACAAACGCATCGAGAGATATTGATATAGAAGAACTTGAGACTAGTATAACTTTTACTATTCACTTATGTAATTATAGAGATATAATTATATTAATTGAAATAACCCATGAAACTAAAACATTTGATTTTATCAATATATATATTTCATTGGCAAAAAACTCACATACCAATTTATTCTTAGGGAACTCAAACCGTCACCATATATTTCACCCTATTAAAAGTTGTTAGTTTTTTTATATATTTTATGTAATTATATATTTTTTCGTTCTAAAAAGTATATATATTTTTCCAAGAAAGAGTGAAAATAAAAATAAAAAAAATCCTCTCAACCACAAGAAGAAATTATAGTATGACTAGCAGCGATGTCAAAGTGAATGGCGAATAAATTCTACTCAACCATAAAATGCTCATCTCAATTAGCATGGAATTCAAAAGAAAAGCACATGAAAAATTTATCCATGTAAGAATTGAAAGAAGGGTGTTATTTCTGACGGATATAAATTAATATAAAGTAACATTTTTATCTATTTAATAAAAGTTTAAAACACTGTTTAAGTGTGAAACAATTAAAATTTTATTGAACTTTATGTGTAGAATGATAGATTATAACACCCACGAGAAAGAAAATTAGTATTAACAATTTCAGTTGTTTCAAGGCAGTAATTAAGTTTCATCACTATGGATATAACATGTATATATTAAAACATACAACCATTTCAAAGAATGAATACAATGCAATACTAATATAACACCCTATTAGTCTGCCTCTTGAGTTAAAAAAAAGAATTGCGGTTCACAAAATGATCAAACAGACTCTGAATAAATGTGCATGCATTTGCTGGCGTTCAAATACATGTTGTGTGATATATATAATTTAAAAATATAGGTGGAGTATAATTAATTTTTAAAGCATAAAATGCATACTTATTCCTACTTTGAATACTCAATGTAATTTTAACAGACATTTGCTGAAACATAAAGTGTTGACAGTTTCAGTAGCCCTAATTGAAACACGAACATGTCTTTACTAACCTAATGATAAATGATTTAAAAATTGAATTACATCACAACTTGCAATGGAAATGTGTACTACACAAAACACAAATATCACGTTGTGTTACCTTCACAAATCTCCAAATCAAATATTCATTTGACAAATAATGTAGAACACGAAATGAAATCATTCCAACTAAGTGTTGTAATTAAGTTGCAAGCAATACGAGTATTGCAATGACAATGTGTACTACTACACATGCTGCCCACACTCCTCACACGATATACATGTGCGGTCTCCAAATTGAATCAACTTATCTATAAATGACACACAATTCATTCCAAAGGATAAAAGTTATCTCATCCCATTATTATAATGGTGATGTGGGCTACATATGCGGCCCACACTTTTCACACGAGCGGCACGTGAAACTACCCTACCTTCTCAAATCAGCAAATATAAATTTGCTTCTCGCCTTGTTATTACTCGTCCCCTTCCTTGATCCCAGTAAAATGCAAGTCTACTTTTCATTCTTTATTCGTCCAACGTGCAGTGGATTGTCGAATCCATGTACTCTTTTAGTTTTTTTGGCTTACATTATCAAATACCTAATCCAACTTGGTGCGGTTTCTGTTAATCCTCATTCACCTTCTTGCTATCCATTGAAATGTCTCATCCATGTTCAAAAATTTATGAGGAAACGCTATTTCTTGATAAGCCATTTTTCTCGTGACAGCTTGGTCACAAATATAAAATTCATTCGGAGTGATTTAGATCTGTAAATCATACGATTTAACAGATACAAATCCATCTCACATCTGAAGATTCAAATTTGAATATGTCTCGTCTCTACATATACACATCCTGTCCAAACATATTCACCGAATTAGGCTGTGACTGCATGTTACTAGGCAACACAAGCAGTTGCTCCATAAAAGCGTTGTCGCCCAACAGAGTCAACCCGATAGATAGCTTCCCATGAATGGAGCTCATGGCAGCTAAGATATGTGACCCATTAGATTCACCCCATCAGCTTGTATGTAGGGATGTGACACGAGCTGTTGTGATTGCAGAAGTGAAAAATCACAGATTGCCAACGGACCCCACAGTGTTGTAGACTCCACTCCACAGCATGACTCATCTGAGTGGACCTAGCTCGGTAATTATGGATCAGCTGGGCATCAGTTTGCTCACACCCACCCAGGGAATGTGAGTCAAGGCGTGCCAAAAGGTATTGATCTTACTCAAACTCGATGGCATGATCACTTTAATTTGAACAATGTTTGGGCGTCGGTTGCCTCTAGACATGAATTTGTGCAGTCCCACAGGCATCTGCATCGAGTCCGAGCCAGGCCAACACGCCTTGGACTCACATTCCCTGGGTGGAGTGGAGCAAACTAATGCTTAGCTGATCCATAGTTACAAAGCTAGCTCCACTCAGGTGAGTCAGGCCGTGGAGTGGTGTCTACCAACACCATAGGTCCTGCAGGAAATATGTGATTTTAATTTCACGTGTACAACCACAACAGCTCGTATCAGTTCCCAGCTGATGAGGTGAATCAAATGGGCCACATATCTCTGCTGTCATCAGCTCCATTCATGGGATAGCTGTCTATCGGATTGAATTTGTTCGGCGACAAACTTTTTTTGCAGCAGCAGCAGCTTGCGTTGGCTGGTAACATGCAGCCACAACCCAATGCGGTGAATATGTTTGGCCAATATGTATATGTGAGACAAGACATACTCAAATTTGAAACTTCAGTTGTGAGATGAGTTTGTATCATGTTAAATCGTTTTTTTTTTTTTTTTTTTTAATGATGTAAACAAAGAAAGGGCTTATTGCAGCCTTGAGATTTTAAAGGAATAATAGTTTCAGTTATGCAAATTTGGTTGGCGTGGAATATCTTATTTATTCTTTCCAAATTATAAGAGATATATACATGAAATATTTGCTCAGTTCAGTATTTGTTTTCAGATTCTATATATTCAATTCCAAATTTTATACTTTTATGGAAAAAACAAGAAAATTAGTCCAAATAAACTAAAAAGAAAATTCTATAAGAGTGAAATATTTCACATGATGCAATAAACATCCAAGATGAAATGAAAAAGTATGAGAAGAAAAAGGGGCTAATAAATACATATTTACAACCATACTTTATAAAAATTATGACACAATTGGATCCATAACCCAAAATAATAATAATTTTATAATAAGAAAAGAAAAAAAAAAGAAAAAATAGAGCAAAAAAGGTCCTTAAACAGTTGTAATCCCATAGAGTGACCATAACATTAATAATACCCCCAATAATTTTACATAAAGTCAAATATGCCACTGCTTTAGACACATATTTGAATCAAAGTGTTTCTTAAAAAATATAATAATAATAATAATAAAGAAAAAACAAATGAAGATGGGTCATTCTATGGGATTGCACTCATCATTTGCCCAAATATTTTTTTATGATGTTCTTAAAGTTTCTTGGAAAAGAATGGTGTCTAAAGATCTACACTAATAATTTTCCAACTTATATATATATATATATATATATATATATTTCCAAAGGTAAATTCATAAATCATGAAAAATATGACGAAGCGAAAAGAATGCACAGATTTTTAGTTAAATGTACCAACGAGGAGGTGGCAAAGACGGAGCTGTGAAGAGTTGCTTGTTGCCAGTAATGGCTGTTTCACCGGAGCAGAGCTTGTTAACGTTGATTTAACAATTTCAAACGTTGTTTGTAGGACCTTTTGGGCTTCTGTGGGTAGGATTTTCAATCAGGCTGGGCCTGCTTTGTGGTTGGGCCTTTGTAATGGGTCATTTGTATTTCCTTCAGTGGACTATGGCCTGTTGTACATATTTTCAAAATTATAAAAATTGCTTGAATTTCAGAAAAATAAATAAATAAATAAATTCTACTCAACCTTCAAATGCTCATCTCAATTACCATGAAATTTATAATAAAAAAAAAAAAAAAAAACCGTGTAAAAATTTAATAAACATAAAAATTGAAAATACATGAACATGTTCAACTTCTTAATGATAAAAGGGTGTGTTATTTTTTATGGATATAAAATAATTTAAAGTAGCATTTTTATCTATTCAATAAAAGTTTAAAACTCCCTTTAATGTGAAACAATTAAAATCTATTGAACCGTATTAAAGAATTATTTTGACAGTGTGCAAAAATAAATATTGTAGGCACCATAAAAATAAATATTATTTTGAATATACATTTACTAACCTATCTATAAATGATAGATCAAAGTTATAAAAGCGTGTTGGGTGGACTACACCATATTTCATATTACACGCATTTGCCACGTCATGTCACGTTAGTTTTTAAATCTCTAGATCCAATTTGCATGTATCAACTTATAAAGCAATTGAATTCATCACGTCTGTTGCCATAACAGAACTACATGTGTGGTCAATTGACACTTAGCGCTGTGTTAACTTCTCAAATATCTAAATATTTTGTCTGCAACTCATTACTCATTAGCAAGGTATATTGCATATTTCTCGAAATGAAATCTATATTTACTGACCAATCTGTAAATAATATTATTCGTAACTCATGTTTGGTTGGGTAGGCTACACGGTATCCGCACATTCCACATCACAGGCATTTGCACGTGACTTCTTACATCTACAAATAGAATTTGGTAATGACAATGTGGGTTACATAATGTCCCACGAATATACATTTATACTAACCTATCTGTAAAATGATGTATCGAAATTATAAAACCGTATTGGCTGGGCTACACCATATTTCATATTACACGCATTTGCTATGTCACGTTAGGTTAGTTTTTTAAATTTATAAATCCAATTTGCATGTATTAACTTATAAAGCAATTGAATTCATCACGCCTGTTGTGATAACACTACACGTGTGGTCTATACTTGTCAGACAATTAACACGTAACATTATGTTAACTTCACAAATATCTAAATATAAATTTACTTCTGATGCAAGTCATTAGTAAGGTGAATTATATATTTCTCCAAATCGAATCTACATTTACTCACCTATCTGTCAATAATATTATTTCGTAACTATATCGTCACATATCTGTCGGGTGAAATACACGTATGGTCCGCACATCCCATATAACACGCATATGCAAATCTACAAATCGAATTTGGTAATGACAACGTGGGTTACATATTCTCCCACTTGAAGTTATAACACCGTGTTGAGTGAGTTACACCATATTTCATATTACACGTATTTGCCAAGTCACATTACCTTGGTTTCTTAAATCTACATTAGTTTCTTAAATCTCTAAATCCAATTTGCATGTATTAACTTATAAAGCAATTGAATTCATCACGTCTGTTGCGATAACAGGACTACAGGTGTGGGCTATACTTGTCAAACAATTAATACGTAGCGCTGTGTTAACTTCTCAAATATCTAAATATAAATTTATTTCTCATCGTAACTTATTAACAAAGTAGACTACAAATTTCTCCAAATCGATTGTTCATTTACTTACCTATCTGTAAATGATATTATTTGTAATTCATGTCATTGGTTAGGTGACTTCTACAAATTGAATTGGATAATGACAATGTGGGTTACATATTGTTCCATTCGAATATACATTTACTAACTTATCTGTAAATGATGCATTGAAGTTATAACACTATATTGAGTGCGCTAAACCATATTTCATATTATACACATGTGCCACGTCACGTTACGTTATTTTCTTAATCTCTAAATCCAATTTGCATGTATTAAATTATAAAGCAATTGAATTCATTACTTTTGTTGCGATAACGGGACTACACGTGTGGTCTATACCTGTCACACAATTTA
>JAOTQH010284519.1:0-10053 GCA_025631255.1 Cornus kousa
ATTTTGTTAAAAAAAAAAATTTATAATGGGTTCATGCAATCAGCCATATATGCATACATATATATATATATGCTACTATACTATGTCCCGAAAAGGTTAGCTGACTCACTAATAAACGCTGTTTCTCTTTTCAAGACTAACGGTTAGATGTGACCACGTGTAGGTGTTGGACGGTTGTAGATGTGATGGAGATAAAGGTACTTGGATGGAACCAAGTATTATCCTTTAATTTGTATACCAATTCAAAGTCACGGTCAGGGACCCAGATCTTACAGATCTCTCTCTCTTTGTATATCTGTCTCTCTCTCATTCCTCGTCACTGTCGGTGGCCGATCATGTCACTCATCTTACTCCTACGGACACCGCCAAGACCACCGGAACTGACATTCAAGGTACTATCTTCTGTTTCTGTCGGATTTTTTTTTTAGGTCTCTGGAGTTGTAGATCTGAAGCATCAGTTTTCGTTTCTTCAATTTCTCTTTGTTTTTGAGTCGAATTTGCAGCTCACTCTTGTCTCCATTAGGATCGGTAAAGTTGTTTCTCTTGGTTGTGGGTTTTTTTTTTCCTCTGAATGGTATTGTAGATATGGATCTTAAGTTTTCATATCTCAAATTTCTTGTTGTTTTGGATTCGATTTTGATGACTATTTTGGGAAAGACTATACATATAATTATATAGAGGGACCTTGAATGATTTGGTATAAAGGTGTTTCGTATTTGAAGCTTCTCTCATGCTATTTATGATTATTTGCTTGTGAACCCTGGAATTTTTATGTGACAGAGCCTCTTTAATGCAGATTGGGTTTATTTCTCGTTTGGCATGGGTGGGGTAGGGAAGGTATATAAAGTGTTCAATTAATTATCATTTAGATTGCTTGAAAGAGTATAAAATCAATCATACCTTGTTGCAGATGAAGATGACAACAAGATAGCTCTTCACGTAGCAGCAAGTCGAGGTAATGTAGATGTCATGAAAGAAATATTATCAAGCTGTCCAAATTGTTAGGAAATGATTAACACTAGAGCCCAGAATATCCTTCACATAGCAGTTGAGTATGATGAAGACGAAACAATCAAATTTGTCGCAGAAAAACCCTTTGGCAAAAAGCTTATCAATGAGAAAGACACCATACTCTACTGCTATGTGAAGGATATTCTGGGCTCTAGTGTTTCCCAGCAATCTGGACAGCGTGATAATATTTCTTTCATGACATCTACATTACTCTACACATCTTCACATTGCTGCTAATCATTCCAACTACTGGAAGTATTGGGGTCTTTTCAACCTTTGGAATGAAATGGCCTTTAACAAGAAAAACTTGACTGCAGAAGAAACAGAGGATCCAGATCTCACGGTAAGGATGCATGCTTATCTACCTTGTCTATTGTGAAATTTTTTTCCTTACATATATGCCATTTATACAATAGAAAGGAACTTTAGGAATTTTTGATCATGTTATTAAAAAAGATAATGTTCCTAATTTTGTGGGCACCCAGGCGTATTTATTAGAAGTGCTCAAATAATCCGTCAATTTGCTAAACCGATCCGTGCTCTAGTGTTATGGTTTAGTGATGGATTGAAAAATTAGTAATCTGTAGTAATCGGATCGGTTAACGGATTAGGTACTGAAAAAACCGATCCGTAAACTGATTCGTGGCCAATCCGTAGAACTAATATGCATATATTATATAACATATTTGGTATACAATATATTCATAATACATTGTTGATGTTTTTGTTTTTTTAATCATTAAGTTTTCAAAAGTTTTATTGTTTTACGAACCCAAGATGCTTTACTGCTTTGTATCCAATTTATATCGGCCAATCATTTCCTCTTCATCCACATCTAATTTCCAGTGAGTTCATAAGTTTTTCATTATTTTCTTCTATGAATTTTTCTTCTTCTCTTTTGGAAAAGAAATCTTAATTGCTCCATCCCGTCACTTAGTTTCAGTTCTACCTTGTCATTTTCATAGTCCGTTTATTAATATATATAGTCTTTAGAAATTCATGCATGACTCAGACGAAAATCAGTATTTCGAAACAGAGTTAATAATAATAGATTCTCTTTTTCCCTTAAAATTCATGCATGACTCAGACGAAAATAGTATTTTGCTTCTAATTTTAATTTTCTTAGTTGTGTTCTGTCAAACCCAATCTGTGGGAACCGAATTAAACCAATCCATTATTTCACGGATCGGTTTGGTTCGAATTGAGAGTCCCCACGGATCAGTTTGGTTTCAGATTTAGCCAATCCGTGAGTGTCGGATTGGTTTGAATTTTACCTAAAACTGAACTGATTCGATCCGTGATCAGCCGTAGTATTTATAGCTCTCTTATCATTCAAACATCATAAAGTAGAGAATGCGTATTTAAAAACATTTATCAACTTTTTATTCATATAAATTACTGTTGAATTGGTATTTACTATTATGCAGAAAATTTGATTCGGTACATAAAGAAAATTTTAAAAATAATAATAAAAATACAAAATAAAGCGAGTCAGGTCAGGAACATGTGTGATTTTCCAACCATATATGCTCTAGTGCACCGAGTAGCATTATTATTATTATTATTATTATTATTATTATTTTATTATTATTTTTTTTTCTCCTAGTTGGGAAACTCACACACACTGCCTCCACTAAGGTTCGAACCCCTGACCTCCCTTTGGAAAGTAGGAGCCTGGTACCGCTAGGCCACATGTCTGTTGGTACCGAGTAGCATTATTCATGAATAAATAATGCATGATAGTTAGAGTTGTCAATGGATTGGATTTTGATCCTAATCACGATTATTTGAATATAAATTGGAAAAAAAAAAAAAAAAAAATTTCAATAATGATTTGAATTTGATAATCCGTTACCTTAACAAATCGGATATAAATTATAAGTAATCTGATTCGATAATGATCCAATTAAAATTATATATGTACATATATTTATTATTACATTATAATATAGTACTTTATATGAATTATATATATATATATATATATATATGAATTATTTACCACTATATTCATTTGGTTGTATAGTTATGTTATGCACCATCTTATATATTAACGATTCTCCACTATATCTAACCTTAAAACTACACATGTTAGTGAATATGATTTATGATTTTAATCCGAATCTGAATCCGAGCTAAATAATAGATGTATTAGAACATTTAATCTGATAACCTGTTAGCGATCCGAATTCGATAATCCGTTAGCTTAACAAATCGGATATGGATTTGATCGATCAGATCTGAATACAATCCATTGATAGATCTAACGACACTGCTCTAGTGTTGATCATTTCCATGGATTTTTGGAGATAAATTTGATTGTTTCATCTTCATCATACCTTACTGCTATGTGAAGGATATTTTGGATTCTAGTGTTGATCATTTCCCAGCAATCTGGACATCGTGATAATATTTCTTTCATAACATAACATCTACATTACCTCGACTTGTTGCTACATGAACAACTGTCTTCTTGTCATCTTCATCTGCAACAAGGTATGCCACTGATTCATTCAAATCAAGTAGTAAGTAAATCAACAACTCTTCCTTTTATTCGTGATATATGATATAAATGATTGGTGTTTAAATTCAAAATGTGTCTTTTTGGAACGACACCTTCATGTTATAAATATGTGAACCAACGTTCTACAATTGGAGTAGTATTTTGTATAGATACTCTCAGCCTTTTAAACACTCCTTTATTTACATAAGCCCAAATATCTTCACAGCTTTGTTTTCTTGTTTATATATCAATGTGTTGCAAGTGCATTAATGTGTTGGCAAATCAACCGACCAAAATAAATCAAAACCATGCTACACACGGAACACACCAATAAGTCAACAGAAATGTTTCATCCGTTGGTGAGTCCCACCTAGGGCTGCAAACGAGCCGAGCCTTTCGCGAACTGCTCAGGCTCGGCTTGTTAATTACTCGGCTCGTGAATAAGTGAACCGAGCTCGAACTGAATTATGAGGCTTGATTTATAAACGAGCCGAGCTTGAACATCAGTAGGCTTGACTCGTTTGTTCATGAACCGTTCATGAACTGAGCTCGATAATGTGTTCACGAACATACTCGATTATAATATACACACACACACACACACACACACACACACACACACACATACTCAATTATAATATATACAAAAATTAGGGTCAGATTGTAATTATATATAGAATTTGTGGTTATTATGCAAATAGGCATTTCTTGCCTTTGTATATAAACCTTTTTAGGTTTAGGGTTGATGGAATAAGTCACGTCTCTCTCGCCTCTATTTTCTCTCTCGCCTCCCATCTGTTCTCTCTCATGTAAACCTTTTTTTATTTTTATTTTTTTTTCCTCCTCCTCCTCCTCCTGAAGGTAACACAGCAGCAACAAACTCATCAAACACATACCCACCATTGGGACACCAACAATACCCATCTCGTCTCTCATGTAAACTTGTACGTGTGTGTGTGTATATATATATATATACAAACTGATTTTTAGTATAAAATTTTGGATTTAATGATTTATTACTGCAAATTTATTTCTCTCAGACTTTTTTTATATTTTTTGTTGTTCTAACAGATCTTAGATGTGAAGTACCAAAAACAGATCTTAGATGCGTTTTTGCTCGGCTCGATGCGAAGTACATAGATTTTAGAGCAACAGATTTTTTGTTCCAGATCTTAGAACAACAGATTTTTTGTACCAAAAAATAGATCTTAAAAAAACAGATTTTTTGTTCCAGATCTGTTAGAACAACAGATCTTGGATGTGAAGTACCAACCAAAAAAAAAAAAATTAAACGAGCAAACGAGCTCTAGGCTTGAAGCTCGTCAAACATAGCCGAGCCGAGTTCGAACTAAATTTTCTAGGCTCGACTCGAACTCGAGCCGAGCTTGAGCAGCCTATTATGTTGACTGAGCCGAGCTCAAGCACATCATTACTTGGCTCGGCTTGGCTCATTTACAACCCTATTTTCCAGTAATTGCGTACACCACTTCTCACGCGACATCCTCTCTAAGCATGAATCAAATCTTTAGAAGAACGTGGCATTACCTAACACATGCCAAACAAACCAAGTATAAGATTCCAACGGTCGTACGCGACGGGGCAATGCATGAGGATATGATCAACTGACTATTTGCATAGGCAACGCCAATTAACAAAACAGTTATCTCTCTTCCTCAAATTGTCAATCGCCAGGATCTTACCCCATACAGCAAACCATACATAGAATGCCACCCTAGTTGGAGCGATAGAACGCCAAATGGTCTTCCACGGAAAGTTAAGGCTCTAAAAGTTGGATAGACATAGGAGCAAGGATCGAACTTCGAAACGGCCATGGGAAGAGGGGATCTATGTCAGATCGTCACTACCTCTGCCAACTGCCTCCTACCGATAAAACAGATCCAAAAGAACACATAACTCGTCTATCTCCCAATCCTGAAAAGAACGTCGAAAGTGCACGTCTCACATAATTGCACTACTATCAAGCCGATAATAGTCAGCTACATAGGCATGTCTATCAACTGCAATACTGTATAATCTAGGAAATGTACAAGATAATGGCTGGTCACCATACCAAAGATCCTCCCAGAAACGAACACATCTGCCATCACGAAGTTTGAATTTGATGTGAGAAGAGAAGACATCCCATCCCTTCTGAATGGATTTCCATGCCCTGACTCCTCCCACAAGAGAAACCAGACGGGTAGACCAACAACCACTCTCTTCTCTAAACTAACATGAAACTAGCTTTCGCTAAGGGCGATGTCTTTCCCTCCCGTATCTCCACAACCATTTACCCAGGAGAGCTTGATTAAAGGGGACCAATCTCCTAATACCAAGACCACCCAACTTTATGGGCTTGAAAACTTGCTCTCATCTGACAAGGTGATACTGAAACTCTTCGCCCCTTCCGCCCCAAAGGAAATCCCTTTGTATTTTTTCAATTCTATCAGCAACAGAGCATGGAATTTGGAACATAGATAAAAAATATGTGGTAAGGCTCAATAAATTGCTCTTTATAAGAGTAACTTCCCCCCCTCCCCAAAAACAAATATTGCTTCTTCCATCTTGCCAATCTCTTTGTCCCAACTCCCCACTCTTCTAGAGGAGACCCCTAGGGGCAAACCCAAATAAGTAATGGGAAAAGAACTCACTCTACACCCAAGGACTGCAACTAAAGAGGAAATATCTAGAACATCTCCTACCGGGACAAGCACGCTCTTAGCCACGTTAACCTTCAGCCCAGAAACCGCCCAAAAACAGGCCAGGATGCACCTCAAAAATCTAAGTTGAGACACATCAGCATCATAGAAAACCAGGGCATCATCCGCAAAAAGTAAATGAGAGATCTCCCCTTGATAGACTAGATCTCTACCCACCCTAAAGCCCTTTAAAAGACCGAGATCCTCCGCCCTTCTCTTACAACCTTAAAGATGTAGTTTATTGTCTCTCAAAAAGCTGATGTTACACATTGGGATTTTTTTTTTTTTTGATAAGTAATAATTGAAATAAAAAGGCGTTCAAGAGGGGAACGCATCCCTTATACAAAAGTGGAACTAGGAATTAATATCCCAAAGAAGCCAAAAAAATAATTAAATCTTCGGAAGAAGAACAAGACTTCCTTTTCACATAACTAAAAAAAGAGCATACGATGTGAAGTTTCAGAATCGCCGTGGACGATTCTTTCCCTTCGAACATTCTACTATTCCTCCCCTTCCAAATGCACCACCAAACACAATGTGGTACAACTCTCCAATAATCACGAATAGCACTACTCACACGGCATCCTCTCCATATACGAATCAAATCCTTGGGATAACGAGGCATAACCCAACACATTCCAAACAAACAAAAGATAAGATTCCAACAATCCCTCACCATAGGACAATGCATAAGAATGTGAGCAACTGACTCACCATTTTGTTTGCACAGGCAACACCAGTTAACAAGACAATTGCCTCTTTTCCTTAGATTATCAATCATAAGGATCTTACCCCAAACAGCAGTCCAAACAAAGAATGCCACTCTAGTTGGAGCCATAGAACTCCAAATAGTCTTCCATGGAAAATCAACAATACCGAAATCAAAAAGACATAAGAATAAGGAACGAACTTCAAAGCGACCTTGGGAAGAGGGAATCCATGTCATATCATCACTACCTCTGCCAACTGCCTCCTGTTGATACAACAAATCTAGGAAAACACATTCCTCGTCCACCTCCCAATCCTGAAAAGAGCGTCGAAAGTGCACGTCCCACGTAATCCCTCTGCTATCAAGTTGATAAGAGTTGGCTACGTAGGCATGTCTATCAATTGCGATACTGTATAACCTGGGAAATAAACAAGATAAAGGCTGGTCTCCACACCGAAGATCCTCCCAAAAGCTTACACATTTGCCATCATGAACTTTGAATTTGATATGAGTAGAAAAAGCATCCCATCCCTTCCTTACGAATTTCCACGCCCCCAACTCCTCCCACGAGAGAAACCGGACGAGTAGACCAACCACCACTCTCTTGCCCATATCGGCATGAAACAAGCCTTCGCCAAGTATTTGATTTTCAATGATTTTCACCCTTGAATATTCACAAAGTACTCAAGAAATTTGGTTTTCAATGATTTTAACCAACCCAAGTGCATGTAACTTTCCAACCTAAAACAAATCAACTCAGCAAATTTTTGTCTCAACAATTTGTGTTGGCTACATGAATTTGTTTTGCCTGAGGCCATTATATTAGTTAAATCATAATCTACCATATCTTTCTTAATTTTTATGACTCATGTTAGTTTTTTTCCTCCCCTTCTCCTAGCATTACCCTAAACCATGTCACTCTTCTGGTACAGTTTTTCTAAAATTCAATTTCTTTGTGATCCTATATATTGTTATTTTAAGAATAAATCATCCAGACCTCCCCGAGCTTTGGCCTATAACCCTTGAATGGAACTTTTGCGAAAATAACTCTGGCACCATTTATCAGAGATTTTCAGAAGAATGTGTTAAATTGTTAATGTGATTGACATCTTACCACAAATTGTTTAATAGTTTTTAGATGAAAAATTAGCAAAAATGAGTAAAATGTAAAACCCAATAAGCTCTCTCTTAACAATCTAATTTTCTTTTCATACCCTTAGGTATATGTACATTACAAGTCCCACCTTCCTTTTACCGTCAGAGATCCCTCCTCTTCTTCACCTCTCTCTATACTCTTTATCAAGTTTGAAAGATGGAGGGTTTGTTGCCTCAAAAATAGTTTAGGAAATTTGTCGTAGCAGATTGATAGTCTAGGGGAATTTTTGCAATTTGGCCAACAATATAACAAAAGGCCCTAACACTTTGAGGAACCTGCACATAGTTACAAACACGTTAATAAATAGTACATAATATTTTAAGATTTGCATAAATGTAGATATAATATTGTGTGATTGTATTGTTTTGAGAGATGGGGCGGTGTCATTGTCGATGCGGCAAAGCTAGTGTTATTTCTATTGAATCCGCGGTTATACGCTGTGGCAGTTGAGAAATCCACTTGGGGAATTATGATTTTACACCCTCCACCACCATCATCTCTCTCTCTCTCTCTCGCGCGCACGCGCACACACACACACACCCAACTTAGATAGTTCCGATCTGTGGTGGACGGTTTCTATCATAGTATTGGAAGGTTATGGAAGCCGGCAGGCCCATGGTTGGTAGTGATGAAGGTGGCATTGTGGGAAGATATGGTGTGGTGATGGTGGTGGGAGGGGGCTCTGGATGGTGGAGAGATAAGAGAGAGTTTGGGGTGGTGATGGTGTCACATTAAATTTGAAAAAGTGACGGAGGCAATGATAGTGGTGGTGGTGAATAGACAAAGAGAGACGGTGGGGGCGATGGTGGTGGGGCGATTGAGGTGAATGTGCGAGTAAATGGAGAGGAAAGAGAATGAGAAGGTGGTGGTTGTTGGAGGAGGTGGTGGCTGCAGTGATTTTATCTATATATATGTATATATAATCTATGTTAAATATGTATTCAATTTCTAGTTGCAATGGTGACAAAGCTCCGGGGCGAGATGGGTTTACTATGCAGTTTCTAATGGAAAGTCGGGAGGTGGTGAGAAACAAGGTGATGGGTACCTTCCAGGAGTTCCATTCTCATGGCGTCTTCAAGAAGTCGTTAAATGCCTCTTTCATTGCCCTCATCCCTAAGAAGGGTGGCGCTTCTAATATTAAAGACTTTAGACCAATTAGCTTAGTGGGCTGCATTTACAAGCTCATTGCCAAGGTTCTTGGTCTTAGGATGAGGGATGTTATGGATAGGATTATTTCGGATTCCCATAATGCTTTTGTCGGAGGATGGCAAATCCTAGATTCAGTTCTTATTGCAGGTGTATGTGTGGACTCCAGGTTGAGAAGTGGTGTTCCTAGAGTTTTATGCAAATTTGACATTGAAAAAGCTTATGATCATGTTAATTGGAATTTCCTGCTATAGTTACTTCAGAGAATGGGGTTTGGAAGTCGATGGAAGAAATAGATAGAAAAATGTCTTTCGTCTGTAAAGTTCTTTGTTCTTGTGAATGGGTCTCCTATTGGTTTCTTCGGGTGTTCTCGGGGCTTGAGACTAGGAGATCCCTTGTCATCTTTCCTTTTTCTCATCATTGGGGAGGGCTTGAGCAGACTTATGAGGAGGGCAAAGGATCTTAGTTTTATCGAGGGCTTTAGGGTGGCAGAGATCTAGCTCACCAGATGGAGATCTCTCATTTACTGTTCGCGGATGATACCTTGGTCTTTTGTGATGCTGACGTGTCTCAACTTAGATATTTGAGGTGCATTCTGGTCTGTTTTCAGGCGGTTTTTGTGCTGAAGGTTAATGTAGCCAAGAGCTTGCTTGTCCTGGTTGGGGATGTTCAGGATATTTCCTCCTTAGCCGCAGTTCTTGGGTGTGGGTGAGCTCTTTCCCTATCCTTTATTTGGGTTTGCCTTTGGGGGTCTCCTCTAGGAGGGTGGGGAGTTGGGATTGATAGGTACGTGAAGAGATTGGCAGGGTGGAAGAAGCAATATCTAGAG
>JAOTQH010284530.1:0-19592 GCA_025631255.1 Cornus kousa
GGTCATTTTACAAAATTATTTATTTTTATATATTTTATAAAATGGTTCACTAAAGGTAATTTATTCAATTTAGGGTTTAAATTTGTCAAGACTTATTTGTACCAAATTAAAATTTTAGGAGTGTAATTATGTGAGGGGTCGTTTTCCAATAATGTCTTTTTTGGTTATTTTATAAAATTATTTATTTTTATATTTTTTTATAAAATAGTTTAGTAAGGATAATTTAGTTAACTTAGAATATAAATTTGTACTTATTTGTACCAAATTAAAACTTTAAGGATATATTTTTTTAGTAGGTTAGGAATATGATATGCACTATAAACATATTTTAAGAATATTTTTTGCACTTAACATATAATATAAATAAGGTATATTATTAATAACTTTGTATGCAAAACTGAAGTGTAATTGTACGGTCAAAGTGCAATTACTAATTTACTCTCTCTTTCTCTCTCTCTCCCTATATATATATATATTTATATTTATATATATATATATATATATTACATGGTGATCCGGTAGTTTCAAAAATAACTTAAATATAAGTGACGCGTAATTGTATAAGAATGGATGGTGGAGATCTATTTAGTATTTACTTCTTTAAAATTCGATACTAGTTATAGTTTTTTTACTTTTGGGTATATAAATATATTCATTACTGTAGAGTGTGGAACAAGAAGAAATAATATAAAATTCTATATAATCTAATTGTTTGCCCCTCATTTTCTCAGTTTTCATAGTCCACTCCACTCTCATTCAATCATGCGCCTACCAAACAAAATTAAATTGATGGAAATGTTGTGAATTGGGAGTATAATTGCCCCTTTTGTACATAACATTGACAATCTTTGACTTTTAATAAATTCGAAAAAATTCGAAAAAGTGTAATAAATTTTAATTAAGTAGAGGAAAAATGAATATAAATTATCTTATAAAAAATGAATTTGAATTTCTTATGTTCTCGATTATGTTGATGCATGTAGATTGTCAGTGTAATACACTACAGTTCTGCAACAAATATTTAAAAATATTATTGATAGAGACATGATGCTACTCAGAATTAATTATTTACATACGAGGGATTAACAAAAAAAAGTAAAAAATAAAAAAAAAATGCATGAGAGCGGACCGGACTGTGAATACATAGAAAATGAGGGGCAACCAATTAGAAAGCCAAATCTTAAAAGTGGTCTGTATAGATAGAACTCTGCTGTTTGAACAGCCCATAGAAAACCAAGCATGGCCCATGGTTTTCGTTTTCTCTCTCTAGAAAACAACTGTTTCTCTTTCTCAGCTAACCCTAGCTCTTGTCTTCCTTTTAAACCCCCAGAACATCATCTCACCACCATTTCTAAACCCCCAATCACCTTCATCAACAGAGGTGCAAATTATTTAACACCCGTCTTACTTTTACCCCTCAATTACGGGTTCCCTCATGGATTAGCGTAATACAGTCGCCTATAAATACCTACGCCCACGCACACACTCTTCCCCAAGTACCTGTGTCCTTCTGTTCTCACCTGGTGCTTGCTCATACTTTTATGGTAATTTCTCAGCCCTTTCATGCTCAATTTCGATACCCAAATCGTAATTTTGCATTTCTTCAATTACCCACATCGTAGTGTCTTCAATTTCTGAAACTTGAGAGTGTTTTGATGATGTCTTGCTAAGTAATTGTTTTGTTCGATGCCCAGATTGTAATTTTGCATTTCTTGAATTACCCAAGTCGTATTTTTTTTCAGTTCCTGTATTACAAAGTGTTTTGATCTTAAATGGGCATGTCTTCGCAGTGCTTTTGTTGGATACCCAGATTGCAAGTTTTGATTTTTTTTTTGGTTATTGATAGTGATTTTATTGTATAATTGAGATTGAATGGGGATTGAGAAGATAGTTGCTGATCAAAAGCTTAAGGAGTATTCCGAATTGCAGAAGGAGACGAATAGCAAGTCAAAGCGGAGCCGGCGACGGCAGAAGAGAATGTCTGCGGTGCAGAAGCTGTATGAAACCTGCAAGGAAGTGTTTGCCTCTGGAGGGACTGGGGTTGTTCCGCCTGAAAGTGATATCGAACGGCTAAAGTCAATTTTGGGTATGTTTTGGTTCTACATTTGTTACTGATTTATAATTTTGGATTCAAAAGTTGATGATTGATTGAAATGGCTAACAGTGATTTTTTTTCCTATTTGATGATTGGATTGCTTAATGTGATTGGATCTGGATTTGCTGGTTTTTGATTAATGTTGATTTTAATTGCATGATTTTGCAATGATGACAGCTATGATTTGAAAGACAAACTCATAGTTTGTTCATTGAGTTTTATTAGAATTTGTTTTTTTGTCGGTTTTGACTAATTTGGATTTTGGTTCTGGGTTTTTTTTTTTTCCTAGTTGGGAAACTAACACAGGCCGCCTCGGTTGAGGTTTGAACCCCTGACCTCTGTAGTAGCCTTGTACCACTAGGCCACAGGCCTGTTGATATTTTGGTTCTGGTTCACTTGGCTTCCATTTGATATACTGGTCTGAACTTGTGATTTGCTGTGTCCAATGATTTTGAAATCAAGATAGTACAAGAGGTTTGAGTACTAGTTGTTTTATTTCTAACGGTCATCTCACTCGAAAATCTTCTGTGATGAATATATATGAACAATGCAGGATAATTTTAATCAAAAGCGTTCATGTTGTCTATTCTCTCACAAACTGGTCATAAAATGTGGGACAGGCAAGGGGATGGCTTATAAAGTACTTCAAAAGGGAAGCCATAATGCGTTGGCGTTTATGTCCTATAAGGGAAGATGCAGTAGACCTAGTGCAAATGGCAATGTCTTTTCTTGATCATGCCATTAGAACCGTAGGTTGTACCTTCCTTTGGAATAAACTATTTGGGGGTGGCCCAACTTGCTTCAGGAGAGGCATGGGCACACTTTGATTATGTGGTGTATTTGTTTGTTAGATATCTGGGACAAGCATTTTCATTTAAAGCTATTGAATTGCGCGCGCACACAGATTTATATGTATATGTATCTACACTACCCTATTAGGTCAATCACTCAACCTTTATCTAGATGTATCCTTATATGCTTTAAAGCTTAAGCTCCTGCTCCGTTGCCTCCTCATGGATAGAATTGGATAAAACGTTTCTTGTTATTGCAGTGTGTTCCATATATATATATATGCTGAAGAGAGGCATGCAATTCACATGTTTGTGTATTTATAATATAGTGTAAAAAAGTGATAAATTAAGATGTTTCAATGTAATTCCGAGAAGTGCATGTTCATGTTCCTAATTTTAGCCAGGTTGACATATAAAACTTATCTTTGTGAATGCTTGCTTCGAGCTTCTAAGTTGTTAGATAATATCATGCATGGAATTAATTCCATTTGGTTTATATGTCGTTTTTTAGATTAATTTTGTTTCTTTCGCACATTTGAAGTTAGGTTATTTTACTGCATTTGAAGCATCACCCTGCCTTTTTTTTTTTTTTGGAAGAGTTGTATGGAGTTCATTTTCTTATTATTAATATATTATGTGACCTAATGAAGAAAGCAACATGTATGCGACCATGTGCTTGCATGCTCACCCTATCTCACATTGCTGCATTGTAATTCTTTTACTTTGTATTGTGACATGTGCTTAAGAGGCTGGCTTCTTATGTGTAGATACCATGACAGAGAAGGATGTTGGTGTGAAGCCAAATATGCCTTATTTCAGGAAGATAACTGATGATCCAGTTAATCAAATAACATACCTGCAGCTTCACGAATGTGACAAATTCTCGGTGGGTAAACCTTATGTGCTTTCATGGTTTTATGAGATATCAGTTGACTTTGGTTTGTCAGGTTCAACTCAATTTTGGTTGTTAATATCTTGATGATTGCTTCTTGCAGATTGGGATCTTCTGCTTGCCACCATCAGGTGCCATTCCACTTCATAACCATCCTGGAATGACCGTATTCAGCAAGCTCCTTTTTGGAACCATGCATGTCAAGTCATATGATTGGGTAAAAGATGATATCCCCGGCAATACAATTGCGGATTCCAACCATTTGGACAGTATGTTTTTGTTGAACCTGCACTATCTCCCATTTATTGTTTAAACATGTTTATTTTTTTTTTGTTTTTTGGTCTCAGATAACATGAATCATGACTAAAAAAAGGGAATAATCAGTTACGAACTTTAAAGGCAACACGCCTGCAGACAGATAAGAGTTTCAAATTTGAACCTGGTGTTTCTGTTTGGTGTTGATTATTAGCAAGCCTAGAAGTTACTTCCAGTTTAGTCAAAGATGGGCTATAGTAAACCTTAGTATTGTTTCAATGGCAATTTTACACCCCTACTTGTTGTATGTTGAGAATGCGTCAGTTTATATGTGTGTGTGTGTGTATATATATATATATTGTCATTGGCAAACAACTCACACACACCACACTGTGTACCTATATACTTTACTCCTTTGGAGACTCAAACTCTCACCATCCACTTTGGGAGGTAGAGGAGATACCACTGGCCCTTGGTTGTCAGTTAATATGTTTAAAGTAGCTTCAAAATGATTATTACGGATATGATAAGTTTGATGACTTTATCAAAACTGCTTCAAATATAATAATGGTTGGGCCAGGTACTTCTATTTTCATAAATGTTTCGTTCTTGAAGAATAACATCAAGTTTGCTTTAAATGTTATGATTCCATCAAAGATTTCCATTTTCTGTAGACATCTCATTCTTGGAGAACAATTTCAAGTTCTGATAATGTTTTGTTCACCAATGCAGTTAAGGATCCTAAATTACGGTTGGCAAAGGTTGAGGTCAACTCCGAGTTCACTGCTCCTTGCAACACATCAATCCTGTATCCAGCTGAGGGGGGCAACATGCACTGCTTTACAGCATTGACAAAATGCGCTGTGCTAGATGTGCTTGGGCCTCCATACTCTGATCCCAATGGCCGGCACTGTACATACTATCTTGACTTCCCATTTTCCAGTCATGCAGGTACAATGTCTGCTTTGCATCAAATTTTGCACTAATTTATTTTTATTAGTTTTTATTATATATATATATATATAGATATAGATATAGATATATCAATTTTTTGTCATGAATTTTGATGTATGAAGAACGTTTGAAAGTTTACAAAAATTCTAATGTGAAGGGTTGATAGAGAGCAATTCTGGACATGCACAAGTGTTTGTTGCCACTCTGACTTTGTGTTTTGTTTCCAAATTTGATTCACATATATGATTATATTCAACGTTCCAAACAGGATTTACGAATACTTGCATTCACGTAGAGGCATGTCTATTGCTCAAACCGAACTCTACATGTTTTACTGATTGGTTGTGTGTGTTGAAACAGGATTTACAAATACTTGCATTCAAGTAGAGGCACGTCTGTTACTCAAAACTGAAATCTACATGTTTTACTGATTTGTTCCGTGTGTTGAATTTCAGTTGATGGGGTAACAGTACCGGAAGAGGAGAAGGAAGACCACGCATGGCTTCAAGAGAGGGAGATTCCGGAGGACTTTCGGATGGTCGGAGCAGTTTACAGTGGCCCAAAGATCGTGAAGAACTGATGTGGACCAAATATACTCAGAATGTTTCCCGCCTATGTTGTGAATGGTTGCTGCATTGCGCAGGAGAGTGTCTCCTCGTTAGTTTGCTTTTTTTTTTTTCTTTCTTTCCTTACCTTTCTTGTCCTTGTGTTTGGGGAATTCTCTCCCTTTTTCTAAAAACAGTTCTATGTAAATACTCGAAATAGAACAGAAAAAGACAAAAGAAGAGCGAATGAAGTGTCCAAGAAAGTAGTAGTTTCAAAAAGTTATTGTCTTAATATAAGGAAGTGCGCCTTTTTACCTGTACTTGTTTGTCTTCCATTTTTCTTTATTATTCTTGAATGACTCTATTTTCGTTCTATGAATTTGAGTCATTTGACTAGTTCGCATTGTGAAGTTTACAAACAAACTGTGTTGTGAGCACTTTGAGAAATGGACAAACTAGAACTCACATCACAACCCAGCTTTAGTCAAATACCTGCAACTATTTGGAATGGTAAAAATTCCCCTCCAGCTTCACACTTTAGGTCGGCATAATTTCTTTCTGGATTGACAAATCCTTGATTGGAACCATACATATGAGTTTGATCAAGTAGATTTACTGTATCATACTAGCAATTTATCTGTCAACTACACAAAATGGTGATAATTTCTGTTTTTTTGCCAATCGTTATATATGGCATAACTGGGTATGGCTGAGAGAGGCCCAAGGTTTTAGCCCATTATATAGGGCATAACTGGGTATTCCTGTTACAACAAAAGGGCCGTTTAAGCCCAAGAAACAAGTATGAAATACTTACAAGACCAATCAGGCGGTGGTGGACGGAGGTAATCAAGAGGAACCTCCCATTATATAGGGCTGAATTTGAACTTCAAGAGAGAAGCTTTCCTCTGAAGGAGTATTTGATGTTGTTGAGCACTACATTTTCTGCAGAGACATATCACCATCATCATCATTCTTGCCTTAATCCCACATGAATGGGAAAGCCACATGAAATCTCTCTCCAAGCTTTTCTATTAAATGCCAATCCACCGACTATATTTAACCTTTTGAAATTATTCCTTGGATGAATGTAGTTTTGTTCCTAAATTAAACAGAAGACACAGAAAAACAGACCAGATACACATAAGAACACAGATTTTTACATGCTTCACTCAAAACTAAGGTTAGGTACAATGATTAGGGCACCATATACTTTGGGGTGGCGTTTATCATGCTCCACAATACCCATCAGGGTTTTGAAAATTCACAGGAGAAGGGCAAATTGTAGGGGTAAATTGTGTGATTCAATTGATAATAGGCAAAGAGGGAAAATATGGTGTGTAATTTGATTTGTAATGCAACCCAATTGATGAATTTGGTGTTTGGGAATATAAATTTGGTTCCAAACAATGAGATACCATGGTTTGGGAATAGGAGTAGAGGAAAGTGCTTCAATTGTATATGTTTCCATGGAATATTGGGCAGAGGGTGAGCGTGTCAAGCTGAATTTGTGTTTTCTGTCTGGCTCAAAAAATGGAGGAGTTGAAAGCTCAGGAATGGTGGACAAAAGGTTGGTTGAAAGGACCATGAGGTTCCATTTATGAATCTACTCACTCTTGCATTGCCTATCTGATGTTCGATGAATGTCCTCAGACAACGGCCCTCAATTGCAGCAATTTCCTCCAAGACCATGCACAATCTTGAGGAATGTATTTAGCTACTTCTTCTATTGTTGTCAGGTATGCTCTCACCCAACTGCACCATATTCTCTGAGTTGTTGGAGATCACTGCCCCCATAGATGCCTTAGGACTGAATGCCTGATTACAATCCACCTTCTGTTTTAGGCTTACAAACTGTGCTCCCATGCATTTTCGATCTTTTCTGCTATTGCTTTTTAGGGTATTTTTAGTGTATCAGTGTTCTATTTTATTATCTAAATGCAAAAAGGTATGAAAATATATTTAATAAGATATTTTCTTTCTTTTCTTTTCCATTGGACTTATCTAAACGAAGAATAGTGAAAGCAAAATCTTCAATGCTAATATTGGTCTTCGATACACTATTCAGGTCCAAGAATGATTGCCAATCACGAATGTGCATGTAAAATACCAAACCAGTTAGCATAATCGAATAGTAGAAATATAAATTTTCAATTTCTCAAATTAAGCAATTAAATCCAAAACAAAATTCAATCGGATTGAGCTTCCATGAAGATAAGAAAATGCATTTCAGAACCATATTCTCCATTTTCATGTACATTTGAGTATGCGTTGTTGTCCTCTTCATAAATACTTAGTGCACAAGGGCGGCAGCAAAGGGCATCTAAAATTCACACACACACAAACATAAAACTATGTAAATTTACTCCATGACATGAACTAAAAACGACAATAAAAGACAATTCATCAATTATTAGCATCAATGCCACATTCCAATCATAACCATATATGTATCTCTCTCTCTCTCTCTCTCTCTATCTATATATATATATATATATATATATTCACATAGAACATACTAACTAAATCTCTCTTTCTCTCTCCTAATGGCTTTGTGGATGCTCTTGGCAGTGGCCACTTTATTCTTATTTTACATTTCAAGGTGTTGTGGTGAAGTTGTAGCAGCACTTCCGGGGCAACCAGCCAATGTTTCATTTAAGCAGTACTCAGGATATATCGTGACAGATGCTAGCCATGGCCGAGCCCTGTTCTATTACTTTGTTGAAGCCCAATCAGCTGACCATCTTTCACGTCCTTTAACATTGTGGCTCAATGGAGGTTTAAATCAATCAAAGCATCTATGCTTTCACATATTAACTAACCATATAATTTTATTTCTTGAATTTTTTTGAACAAATTTAAATTTTAGGTCCTGGTTGTTCTTCACTTGGCTTCGGTGCATTCATGGAAAATGGCCCTTTTCAAGTGGGAGAGAATGGACTGCTAGTAAAAAATGAACATTCTTGGAATTTAGGTATATATATATATATATATTTTTAATAATGTTAGTTTAAATTTCCTGCACATTGAAATGTAAATTTGGACATTGAGTTTATGTTTTGGACAGAATCGAACATGTTATATGTTGAGTCACCTATTGGAGTTGGATTTTCATACTCTAATACAAGTGAAAACTACATCAACTGGAATGATACTAGGACTGGTATGCATTTCTTTTATTCATTATCTATTAATCTATATTTGTGTGTTTTTAAAATTTTGACTAGCTAATTATGTTTGGCGAAGTTCAGCTGAGGATAATTTGGTGTTTATCATTAATTGGCTGGAGGAATTTCCAAAATTCAAAGACTCAGAATTCTTTATAACCGGTGAAAGCTATGCAGGTAATTAAAAAAATGGATTAATTTTGTATTATATATATATATGGTCTCAATTTGTCCATGGCTTAGATTGATTATTGATTTGGTTGCAGGCCACTACATACCACAGCTTGCAGCCTTGTTGCTTGATTACAACAAGAAGCCAAACGTGAAGCCCATCAAGCTCAAAGCATTAGCTGTAATCATCCATCTTTTCATATTTGAATGAGTGTTTGTTTCTCTTTACTTCCCTTATAACATAAATGATTAAATGATAGTTTTTCTGTTTTAATTAATGTAGCTTGGAAATCCACTTTTAGACCTAGATATCAGCGTACAGGCCGGGGATTACTTGTGGTCACATGGTGCAATATCGGACGAGACATTGAGGTTAGAGAAGACAGTGTGTAATTACTCAAGGCAGTTAAGAGAGTACTACCATGATGGTCAATTGTCTCCGGGATGCAAAAATGTTTTCAATAGGGTCATGGAAGAAATTGGTGATGTTTCATTGTATGACCTACTCTCACTGAATTGCTTATCATCGAGCTCCGCCCAACAATTTCAACCTATGGGGTTGCATGGGAAGATACATGCAATGGTACATATTGGAGCTTAATTTTTTGCTTAATTTTTTCATTTATAGTGGTGATTATATGTGGTTGTGTCAAATAAATTCTAATTTGAAAACTTTATGTGACATTGGAATAGATTGCTCAGAGGGGAATGGTAGGAGATCCATGCCTTCCGGACAGGATACTCACCTATCTAAACGCACCAATAGTTCAGAAATCACTTCATGCCAACACAACTCATCTTCCTTCTCAATGGGGGTTTTGTTTAGGGTCACTCTCTCTCTTTCTCTCTCTCTCTCTCTCACTCACACACACACACACACACACACATGGATGATGAATTGATATAATATAACATGAATAATGTTGCAGGCCTCTTGTATATCAAAAAGACAACTTGGACATGAACCTCATACCCCTCATCACAGACCTTCTCAAGAAGGGCATTCCCATCCTACTTTATAAGTCTCTACACTTACTTCTAATGCTTGACATTGTTTTAATAAAAAATTACATCTTTATTGAAAATTTAAATCGGTTTTATATTGTCTAGTGGGGACCAAGATTCAAGAATCCCTCTCACTCAAACAAGGATAATTGCAAATAATATTGCCAAAGATTTGAAGTTGGTCACCTTTACAAAGTATGGCCCTTGGTATGACAAAAAACAGGTATGCAAATATCTCTCCATCACCAAATTATTGTAGCTGGATAAATATTTTTATTGTTTGTTAGTATCTACTATACAAATTTAAGCATTGATGATTAGTTCGACCAAAAAATCACATTAGCATCCGAAAATTTTGAATCGTTGTAATGTTGCTCTTGTTATAATGGATGCATCCAATGGTTTGATTTCTGATTTTCAGAGTGCACCAATTGACATCCTACATGGTACCAAAACACACACACACACAGACAAACATATATACCTTACACAGAGAAGATGGAATTTACATGGCCATTTTGAATATACATATTTTAATTGGAAGGAAAATTATGTATGCAGGTAGGAGGATGGTATGAGTCATTTGGTGGGTTAAGAGATGGGAAGAATGTAACATATTTGACATTTGCGACGGTTAGAGGTGCTGCTCATGAGGTTCCCTTCACATCCCCTTCTCAAGCTCTCACATTGTTCAAATCATTTCTGAAAGGATCCCCTCTTCCTAGGCCCAAAAAGGTAAAAGAAAAGGAAAGGATGAGGAAGATTTATTCACCTCTCTAATACAACTTTCGCTATTCTCTCAAAAGTGGAAGGATTTCTTTCCATGACTGATACCTTAATCTTCTGAAAAAGATGAAATGGACCTCTGAAATAAGTATGGAGATCATGTTATGATTTGTATAAGCATTGGTCAGTTCATGAAAATTGATGAATGTTGTTGTTCTTAATGGCGTTTTAAGAGACAACCTTGAAGATTTTTTGTTCAATTACGAAGAGGTTAAATATTTAATCAAAGGCTGACCTTAAATTAATTTTTTGTCACGCTTAGACGTTCACTTCTTCTTTGTCTCTTCCATGCATATTATCACTTTTACCATCTCCAAAGTTTGATAGGAGTTACTGTGGTTAAAAATATAAATCACCCATAAGGATTGGGTATTTGGACTCAATACCATAGTTTGCCTGTAATTTACTGACCCCACCAATAGAGCATACTTGTGAAGGCTTGTTTGAACTGAGAAACTTGGAAGAAAAAGAAAAAGACCAGAGACAGATCGATCATAATTTAGGCTTATGTGTTTGGGCTCGCTCCTATGTGTTACCTGTTTTGTTTCTGGGCTCAACCAAGGTTGGCCCCTTATTGTATCTGGGTCTTGCCTTTTTTTCACTGGGCTTGTTCCCCTCCTTTTGAACTCTGTACAGATCTCCATATTTATATAAATAATTGCTGGTATTTTGGAAAAAAAAAAAATAACACTTTTAAAATGGCAATAATATCCTTAAAATTTTAAGCAAGAAAAAGAAAAAAAAACCTTCTTAGTCCAAGGATATTTTTTAGTTCATTTAAACCATCTTGAGTGAAGAGATAGTTGTGTCATCAATATATAGAAAACGAAAAATGATTCCTAGACTTATTTGTTTTAGGGGGCGATTTGTTTGGCTCATGAATTTTTGTGCTTTGATGTTAATAGATGAGATCCACACTTGAATTTATCCATTACATTACATTTAATGGATAAAAACTCTTTAGAATAAACAAATCGGCTGAGAAATAGACCTAAATATCATTACTCGAAATGACAAGAAATTTATCCATAGCATCCAATAATTAAAAACTCTTTAGAACAAACAAATCAAATCCAAGTATAATACTTGAAACGACATGAGATTTTCCTTCTTAAACATTTTTTTATTTTTATTTTTTTCCAACATACCCAAATAAAGTATAGTGAAATCAAAATCTACAATAGTTATGTTACCAATTAAGTCTGCAGTACAAGACCAAAAATACTCTAGAGTTTAGCATTCCACATTGTCTCCAATCCAAATTTTCCAATCTTTGAAATATAAAAATTGGGTTTTTCAAATTCTGCCATTAAGTCCAAAACAAAATTCAATGGGATTGGTTTTCCATGGAAGACAAATAAACGCATTTTAAACCCATGTTCTCCAATTTCGTATGCATTTGAGTTTTCTATCTTGTTGGCCTTTACATATACATAGAACAAAATGGCGGCATCAAAGGATATCTAAATTTCTCACACACACAAACACAAACTATATGCCATGAAACCTTGGTTGAACCAAAAAGAAAAATAAAATACAATTCATATATCATTCGTTAGCATCAATGCCACATTATTATCATAACCATCTATGTATCTATATATATAACCACAGAGACCATACTAACTCGCTCTCCCTCTCTCTCTTTCTCTCTTTCTTTGTTTCTCTCTCCTAATGGCTTTCTTGGTGCTCTTAGAATTGGCCACTTTATACTTATTTTACATTTCAAGGTGTTGTGGTGAACTTGTACCAGCACTTCCAGGTCAACCAGCCAATGCTTCGTTTGAGCAGCACTCAGGATATATAGTGACAGATGCCAAACATGGCCGAGCTCTGTTCTATTACTTTGTTGAGGCCCAATCTTCTGATCCTCTTTCACGTCCCTTAACCTTGTGGCTCAATGGAGGTCTAAATCAATCAAATGATCTACACTTTGACATTATCTCACTATATAATTTATGAAAAATCAAAACTTGCTGACACCCAACTAGTCAGGTGTCTCACAGGTTTGCCTCTACAACTCTGTGAGACATTCAACTAGATCGGAAATTGTATCATTACTTTATAATTTATTATTTTATTGTTATTTCATTATCGTTACTTTTTTGATATTTTTCGATTTAAAATTTAGGTCCGGGTTGTTCGTCACTTGGCTTCGGTGCATTCATGGAAAATGGACCTTTTCAAGTGGGAGAGAATGGGCAGCTAGTAAAAAATGATTACTCTTGGAATTTAGGTGATTTTTTTTCTTTTTTTAAATCATGTTATTTTAAATTTCTTCCTGATTGAAATATAAATTTGGACATTTGAGTATTTTGTTTTTGGACAGAATCGAACATGTTATATGTTGAATCACCTATTGGAGTTGGATTTTCATACTCTAATACAAGTGAAAACTACATCAACTGGAATGATACTAGGACTGGTATGTATTTCTTTTATTCATCATCTATCTATGAATCTATATGTTTGTGTTTGTGTTTGTGTTTGTTTCTTTAGTGTTTTTATCAAATTTTGACTTGTTAATTATGTTTGGCTAATTTCAGCTGAGGATAATTTGGTTTTTCTCATTAATTGGTTGGAGGAATTTCCAAAATATAAAGACTCCGACTTCTTTATAACCGGTGAAAGCTATGCAGGTAATTAATAAAATGGATTAATTTCGTATTAATATATATGTGTGTGTGTGTGTGTGTGTGTGTATTGGTCTCAATGCATGTGGCCATGGCTTAGATTAATTATTGATTTGGTTGCAGGCCACTACATACCACAGCTTGCAGCCTTGTTGCTCGATTACAACAAGAAGCCAAACGTTAAGCCCATCAAGCTCAAAGCATTAGCTGTAATTATCCATCTTTTCATACTTGAATTAGTGTTTGTTTAATTTTCTTTATTTCCCTTATAGCATAAATAATTAAATGCAAGTTTTTTCTGTTCTAATTGTAGCTTGGAAATCCACTTTTGGACCTAGATATTAGTGTACTTGCGGGTGATTTCTTGTGGGCACATGGTGCAATATCAGATGAGACATTGAGGTTAGAGAGGACGGTCTGTAATGACTCGAAATACCTCAGAGAGTACGTTCATGATCAATGGTCTCAAGGATGCAACGATGTTTTCAATAGGGTCCAGGCAGAAATTGGTGATGTTCCCTCTGATGACCTACTCCTACCAAATTGCTTGTCGTGGAGCTCCGCCCAACAATTTAAACCTAGAGGGTTGCATGGGAAGATGAATGCAATGGTAACAATTGGAGTTTAATTTCTTTTTGTTTAATTTTTTCATTCATATATATTGGTGATTATATAATTTATATGTGGTTGTGTGAAATAATTTCTAATTTGAAAAATTTATGTGACATTGAATAGAATGCTAGGAGGGGAATAGTAGGAGATCCATGCCTGCAGTCGAGGATATTCACCTATCTAAACATACCAATGGTTCAGAAATCACTTCATGCCAACACTACTCATCTCCCTTTTCATTGGGACTTCTGTTTAGGGTCTCTCTCTCTCTCTCTCTCTCTCTATATATATATATATATATATATCTTGTGCATATATATATGGATGATTAATTGATATAATATTAACATGAATGTTGCAGGCCTCTTGTATATCAAGAAGACAACTTGGACATGAACCTCATACCCCTCATCTCAGATCTTCTCAAAGAGGGCATTCCCATCCTACTTTACAAGTCTCTACACTTATTTCTAATGCTGCATATTGTTTTGTATAGTTACTTAAATAAATTTGCTTTGTTTGACATTTAATGAAAATTTAATTGGTTTTATATTTGTATAGTGGAGACCAAGATTCAAAAATCCCACTCACTCAAACAAGGATAATTGCAAATAATATTGCCAAAGATCTCAAGTTGGTCACCTTCACAGAGTACGGCCCTTGGTATGACAGAAAGCAGGTATGCAAATATCTCTCCATCACCAAATTATAGTAGCTAGATAAATATCTATTGTTTATTAGCTACTATTAATTTCAATATTGATCATTCGACCAAAACAATCACATAAGCGTCAGAAATTGGATGCATCCAGTGTTTTTCTGTGTGTGATATGGATAGAAAGGGTATTTAAATATATATATATAGGGCAAAGTGAGAACCCTTAATGTTTTAATTTTGGGAAAATAACACCTCTATCGTTTATTTTGGATATATAATATCGTTAAGTTTGAAAAAAAAAGCAAATAAGGGCTTATGTTGCGTATATATAAGTCCGTCAAATTTGAAAAATGAGTAAAAAATGACTTAAAGTCACTATTAAGATATACAATTCTGAAAATCACACCCTTATTTGTTTTGATAATGCCCTTATAAGGACAAAGTGAGAAAAATACCCCTAATGTTTACATTTTGGACAAGTAGCACCCCTAGCCTTTGTTTTTAGTATATAAGTTCGTTAAATTTGAAAAAATATGGCAAATAATGGCTTAAGGTCATTGTTTAGTTAAAAAAAAGCACATGGCATTTTTGAGATATAAAATTTCAAAAATACTTTTATCTCTTACGATAATGCCTTTATATATATATACACACACACACACACACTTGTCACATTTAATTAGTTTTTTTTCCCTATTTTTTATTCAGTTATAGATGGATACTTTAATTTTTTCAGTATACAGGTCTTTGTTTGCACCAAAATTGAATGTTAAAGAGGTTTTAAAACGTATAAGGGGTTATTAAAAGTGTTTTTTCTCGCAACCTTATATTATATATATATATAAAAGAGGGATTGTTTAGTTATTTCACATTTAATTAGTTTTTTTTACTTATTTTTTTATTCAGTTATAAATGATATTTTAGTCTTTTCAGCATTCAGGTCATTGTTTGCTCCAAAATTGAATGTTATGGAATTTTTAGAATATATAGGGGGTTATATACTTTATATGTATATTATAGAAGTATTTTTTGCTCGCAACCCTATATATGTATATATACACATACCGAGAAGATGGAATTTACAGGAACATTTTTGGATTTTTGTAAGAAACATATATTAATTGAAAGGAAAATGATGTATGCAGGTAGGAGGATGGTCTCAGTCATTTGGTGGGCTAAAAGATGGGAAGAACGTAACATATTTGACATTCGCAACGGTTAGAGGTGCTGCCCATGAGGTCCCCTTCACATCTCCTTCTCAGGCTCTCACATTGTTCACGTCATTTCTCAATGGAACCCCTCTTCCTAGGCCTAAACAGTGATTCAAACCCTAGCTGCTTCAGCTAGCACACCATACAATTTGCTATTTATGTGTGTTTTTTCTTTTTGGTTAATGTTTAACACCATACAATTTGCTATTTAATGTTTTCTGATAATTTCATGCTGACTTTTGTTTCATTAAGTGATGGTTGTTGGTTTAGCCATAAAATGGTTAGCGTGTTTGACGCGAATTCTAGAGTGGTCACTTCTTGAAATAACAAATGTTAGGTTTGTCTCAAGCCTTTGACTCAGCAGCTCTATTTTCTAATTGGACCACTTCCAGTATATTTGTAGAAAAAAAAAAAAAAAGGAAAAAACTAAAAGACATTTTTATTTTTCTCTCAGGGTCTGTTTGGTTAGCCGGAATTTGATGGTGGAAAGTAAAAGAAAAAGAAAAAGAAAGTGAAGTAAAAGAAAAGAAAATTTAATTTTCATTATGCATTTGGTTAGCATGAATATTTTTAAAGAAAATTGGAAGAAAATATTGTTTCATTACTTTGGATGGCAAGAAAGTGAAAAGAATATGATTTTATATACCAAAACTAACCTTACTAATTTAATATAAATTATATACATAGCATAAAAAAAAATATAAGATTGGGTTATGAATATATATATATATATGTCTAAATACAAATTTGAAAATTGAATAGTTTATTATTATTATTATTATTATTATTATTATTATTATTATTATTTTAAGGTTGCAATATATATTAGGACTCTATTACTGTATTAGATTAGTTCACTTCTTTTGTGAATGTTGATAAGAGTCCTAATTTTAAGAATAATAAAGTTATTAGCTAGTAACATAATTCTAATATATCGATGAAGAAAAAGATGAATGGATAAACAATTAATAAGGGCATAATAGGAAATCAAAATATAATTATACAACTTTCATGGGAAACTAGAATTTTTTAATGTTTTTTGGAGGAAATATTTTCAGGAAAATTAACTAGTTGCGAGTATATTAATTAGTTCAACTGATATACTTTCTCCTTATTCAAAAAAAGAAAATGAGAGGTCCGAACACCACAATAAATGTTGCTCTGACTACGAACATAATTCGTCCAAAGTTTTTTTTACTATTTAATTTTTAATCTAATGAAATTGAGAAGAAGAAAATATGTATAATGTTGGAAAATAATAGCTCTATCATGACTCATCTCATCAAGTTATATTTCTCTTTTAATTTTTATCATGGTGCGCCGTATCGTCCGATACGCGACTTGTATGAATCAATTTACACTAATTTTACTCAAGTTCAAATTCGTTATACCGCAACTGTGACCATGAGCGAACCAGGACTCCTATATCCTTGACAATCATAACTTTTGACTTTATGAAAAGGGTTTAATTTCGACATGATTTCTATATGCTTTGAGAATCATAGCTTTTGCCTTTATGAAAAGGGTTTAATTTCCTCATGGCGGATCCTTGGATTATGGCTTGAAATGCTGCGTGAGTTAGGCCTTCCCTACAGCCCGGCTCACTGTTCCCCAGAAGCTTTGACCATCAGAAGTTGAACAAGATACAGCTAGCTAGCAATTAGAGACTCTGTCTTTGATTATTTTGATCACAACTTTGATATTGGATTGTCTACTCATACCTAGAAATCTTTATGGGCAATGTGTGTGTCTTGGATCATTCCATGCCAAAGCAATCTTGTTCATGTTATATAGAGTGCAAGGCACCTTGGGAATAAGTTCTAGATGACATGCGCAATATCAGGTAATTTAGTTGGTAGAGCGAGTTTGTACGTGTTCGAGTCCTCTTTCTTCTAATTTGTGAAAAAAAAAAAAAAAAAAAAAAAAAATTATGATTTTGGACCGGCCGCAACTACAGCCTTGTTGGTGAGATATTTTTAAGATTGGAAGTAGGACTGCAAATAAGTTAACCAGTTCATGGATATTCTGGATCAACTATGTAAGAGCTGCTTCTTATTTTGTTTGTTAAAGTCAACTTTGAATAAAGAAAATGTTTAAAAACATCACAAATTATTGTATCACAAAAATAATTTGAATTAGGTGGACGAATGATGTGGCAAATGATTTGACAACTTGTATAATGTGATTATGTGAAAGCAATTTGTTGAGAGAATATAGAATATGATAGAGAGAAAATATATAAAAGGTAAAGCAAATATTATTAAAGAATCCAATATAATTCAATTTTTGTTTTGTGGTTTCAATTTAATAATATGAATTCAATTTATGCTGAAATCTTGGGCGCAAAGAAGAATGAAATTGGACTCCTTAGGACAACGAGTAGCAACCCAGGTTGGGTTATGAGGACATCCTTTGTCCAATTTTAAAATAGAAATAACTTTTTTTCACATCACTTTATAAAATACTTTCAAGGTTTAAAAATTTTCAAACTTAATTATATATATGAATATATTCAAATTTAAAAGGGTAATTTAATAATTTTAAAAAACAACAATGTAATAATTATATGTCTTTTTAAAAAATTATATTACTCCAAAAAAACATTTAATATAAGGTAGAGAGAATATCAATCAAAATAAATATTATTTTCGTCTTTTCATAATCATGCATCACATTCGAGATGTATATCACCTACTCTTTAAATAACATTTTTCACATACTCTTTTCATAATCATGCATAACATTCAAGATTTAGTTGATTGAGGGATGCTTAGTTCGGCTTTCTATCACTCTTTATAAAATATATATATAAAACATGTAAATTTTCTTTTTTTAGACTCATTAAACTAAAATCATGAACTAGTTATTCATTTAGACTTCTTTGGATTTATATATAACAATTTTTTTCATCTCCGAGATTGGCTAAATGAGCCAAATAGATAAATTCGAGCTTGACAAGAAATAATCCCAAAGTCTGTGAAGCCACACGACTTTTGATTCTCTGTTTCTTTATTCCGAATCGTACTTTGAATTCTTCAATCTTTTTCTTGATTTCAGCTGAAACTTTATATGGGTTTGACTTGATCTCTAGCCTATCTTAAAAGGAGATTTGATTTATTGAGCAGAGCTTAAACAGTGGAATGCTTGACTTTGCGACTCTCTATTACTTTCTATAATATATATATATATACATAAGATGTAAATTCTCTAAAAGGGCCGTCACTATTTTTCTGTTTTTTCTTTTTTTATCCACTATTTTGAACAAACACAAGCTTTTAAAATTTTAAAATTACCTTTTGAAGTTTAAATATATAGAGTATCAAGTTTAAATTTTTTTAAAACTGTAAGAATATTATACTTTTAACATGGGACAATTAATAAATAAAAAAAAAGAGAAAAAAACCGATGGACTATTACAATTTAGGTGGATGGAGGGAGCATGGGGCCCTGAAATTTTTGTTTTTTATAATTTTATATGTATATATTTTTAAAATTACAAAGTGTCCCATAAAAAAAATTAAAAAAATAAAAATTAACCAATAACTTACCACCCATATACAGCATGTCCGGTCAAATGGCCCGAATTTCATAATTCGGTACGTTAACGAGTAACTTGAAAATTAGTCTGATATCGAGCTCGAAACGCGAAAGCAAGAAAAGAGAAGAAGTCTCTAGAGATAACAACAAAGTGACCTCTTAAGAAATCATGAGACTCGAGTAGAAGACGAATACAGAAGCTAAGGTCATAAAAGTCAAGCGGTTCCTTCCGACATCAATAACACTCAAAGAATAAGTTCAAGGTCCAAACTAAGTCATAAAT
>JAOTQH010284531.1:0-10053 GCA_025631255.1 Cornus kousa
GTTTTAGGCGTTTTGTTTTTTTTGTTAAAACAAAAATAGTGTTTTTGCTGTAGGAGTGTTTTTTTTAAAAAATAGGAAGTACGTCTGGGAATGATATTTTGTTGTGGAAATGTTGTCAAAACAGTTACTGTTATGGTTTTAGACTATGAACCGTTGTCAAAACAAGAAAAAAATAATTTTTGGGTATTTTGGTTTTGGACCACTATTCACGAAGTGTTTTAGCACTATGTAAAAGAAAATAAGGCCGCACTAAATATGCTTTTGTTGTCAAAATTGACATTGTAGCAGCCTAAAAACAGAAACAACAGAAACAAAATGCATGTCAAATGGAGCCTTAGGTGGTTTGTATTGGAGTGTTTTTTATATATATTCCTTTCTTGAATGATGTTTTGTGTGATACGGTGGTATTAACATGGGGATTTTTATTTTTTGTTTTTTGAAATGATGTCTATGAGTTGCATTTCTGCATATGTCAAGCAAAAATTCTCACAAAGTAGTCTAATTTTGTCAAACACCACAGTGACTTGAGTATTTGTGAGGCTTGCATGATTTTAGTCTTTGCAATTATATATATATTGACAAACAACGTATCACCCATGGCGGGATATCGATTTGTATTAAATATTAACTAGATAATTATGAAATGAGATTTGATTTTGAGCATTGTTAATGATAACTAATTAACTTTATATTTTCTATATATGTCAACCAACCAAGCACAAAACACATTAGGCCATTGATTGATTAAGGGCCGTTTGGATGTTTCTTGGAAATTTAATTGCCCCATTTTTTTTTCATTAAAAAATTAATAATAAACATATCTATTTCCATGATTGTTTGTGAAAATGGTGACACACATCATTAAAAAAAGTGATTTCCTTTTAAAAGTGATCGACGACATGTCGTTAGTTGTAGTGCTGGCTCCCATTTTCTGTAAAGTGGTATCCTTTTGGATGATAGATTTTGTACCTTTAGAAAACTATATAGTGTATAAAAACACAATGAAGCCATTTCATTTCAGAAAAAATGCACCCTAAATAATTATTGCAATTATTAGTTAATATCGTTGTTTGGAATTTCAAATTATCTAATAAGAGTGCATTTAGAAAACTGAATATAGATTTGCGATTTGAAATCACAAATTGCAGTTGGGATGGATTTAATAGTCACCTTTTAGCTGTTAAATCTACTGATTTAGAGGTTAAATTTTATCCGATGATTCGGAAAAAACCAAGTCAGTAATGTAAAAGTCTAAACAATGAATTTGATGAATATAACTTTTAAATGTGTTTTCTTATACTTGGATGAGTACTTTGCACAGGTCAATCCAGCAAATGAGCGAATGCTTGGAGGTGGTGGGGCTGACGGAGGTACATATTTATTATTATTATTATTATATTTCCACATATTTCTGATAATTTTTTTCCAATGAACACTACCACAAGAATGGGTGTCTTTTGTTAGCCATACATAGAGCTGCTGGTCCAGAACTTCGAGCTGCATGCTATAATGTCCCAGAAGTCAGACCTGGAGTTCGCTGCCCCACCGGAGAAGCCAGGATTACACCGTATGGTTTCTTTAGAGCTTGCGTAGTTTGTAATTCTGGAAATACTTTTTTGTTTCTTTAAACAGTAAATTAATTTTATAAAAAACTCTATTCTTTTTGTAAAACTCAGTTATAAAAATGTATGATTTCAAAGAACTATTTATAGTTTTGTGAAGATAGTTTTTTTTTTTTTTTCGAATTTTTGAGAATTGTTTTCAGAGTTACAACCAAGTAAGCCTCTATTTGGAAGGTGAAAAAATACGTAGCACGTTTACTAACAAGTTTGACATTTGCAGGGGATTTGGATTACCTGCATCTCATGTAATTCACACTGTAGGGCCCATATATGATGTTGATAGCAACCCTGAGGCCTCTCTGACAAGTGCATACAGGTACATTGTTAAGTTTCTTGCTGGTCTTCATGTTAAAAGTTTGATTTATCATGTCCTAACAAGAGCCCTTTTTACTGAAATTTGTTACAGAAACAGTTTACGAGTTGCCAAAGAAAACAACATTCAATATATTGCATTCACTGCTATATCGTGTGGTGTCTACGGGTAAGTTGACCCAAAAGAACCATCAGTTGCTCTGAGTTGGCAATACCAATCAAATGCAAAAAATTTGTGAAATTTCTATCGCCTTTTTCAAATCTCGAGATAATTTCTTTAATCAGCTCAGTATTATCAAAAGTCCAAGGGGCTAGAGGTCTTCTAGAGCCTAGCCACAAGGCGAGACTATTAAAGAATTCAAATTCCATATTAAAGGCACAAATGTTGTCAAATGCGCACGTTGGCACATTACAGGTGTTAGTCTTGCGCCTATATGACCCTGGAGCCTAGGCGCGTCTTTGACAACATTGAATCAGCTAGATTGAGATGTAGACCTTTTAGTAACTTGGACTCGTACAGTAATTCATTGGCTGATTCTTTTTGTATAAATCCATCTTTTAATAGCACAAGTAGCAATTAATGTACCGAGTCTTTTCTGTATTTGTTGTTGATGGAGAGCTTAACACTGAATCTTTCATTTCATATTCAAATTTTATTTCAGATATCCTTATGGTGAAGCTGCTACTCTGGCTATATCTTCAATCAGAGAGTTTGCAAATGACTTCAAAGAGGTATGTATGTAAATTCTTGGATTTCTTCATCAAATGATTGCAATTTGCATTGTGAAATACTTCAAATGAATGGCATAAACTATTTTATTTTACTAGTGAATACTATTTTTAATTTTTAATTTTTTTTTTAACTTTATGCAATGGTTGCAGGTCCACTTTGTTCTGTTCTCGGATGATATCTACAATGTTTGGTTGAACAAGACGAAAGAGTTGCTCCAAAATTAGCCCATGTATAGAATCATGGCTACTTCTCTAGTATGTACTGGTGATGCAGAAAGCATTAGATGGAAGTATAAATGGCATGTTGATATCTCTCTATGTGAAACTGCTAGTGACTCCACAAAACTAATAATATAGGTGTTGGCCTCTGTATTAAAGATCATAATAATAGTATTATTTGTTTTACATGTTTAGGCAATAGGTTCCTTCCTGTATATGTTTGCTTATTCTTGATGCTTGTACCCCACAGAGAAGATGAATAAAAAAAAAATGATAAATAAAAGACAAAATGATACTCACACTCCACTTTTAATACTCTTTTGCTTATGTAGTTTCTTTACAAAAACGATATCACAGTTGTGTTCTTTTAAAAGGAAATATTCTTATTACTTTAGATTTGAAGGGTAATCTTGTTATTCCATTTTTAAAAATCATATGGGAATTTAAAAGTATAAAAATGGTGGGCGAATGTCAGTCCAAGCTTCCTTTTTTTTTAAAAAAAAAAAAATCTTGGCATAAAGGAAAACTTTAAACACAAACATACCCAATCAGAGAAAGAGAACTGGGCGTTATTGCCATTAAGTACTTCCCCAAGCCCCACTCTATTTACATATAGTAAGTTATTACTCCTATATGAATTCCATTATGTACTCTTAAAAGCGTGAATTCCATTATGTACTCTCAAAAGCGTGACATTTTTACGAGTAAATAAATTTGCTAGAAAGCCTGATAGGAAGTTCCACTTGGTTCACACCTACTTTCATGAATCTTCCGTTCCTTGCGGTACATTAGCTTTCAAGAAATCTTCCATCGACTTCGAAGCCCTTAAATGTCATTGTCAGCACTCAGCTGTAATTTGTTTCACTGGCAAACATTTCAAAAGCACATAAATTCTCATTACCAGATCACAACACTGTCAACACAAGGATTCACATTGCAAAACCCATGCATAATCAAACATTGTGCAATGTTTAACAATCTCAAATTATGTCGTATCATGTTTGGCGTCGTACCCTTAGCAATGCTGGCTCATATTTCTTTCTTCCTTGACAAATAGCAAAATTTGAAAAACAACCAACTATGATACTTGAAACAAACAAGGTAGGACCTTCCGAAGTAGATAACAACTCAGAAACAGCAGGCCACTCGATCGTCACAATGATCCGTAGGCAGGACATCTGGTTCACAAATCTTTTTCCTTGGCTAAACTCCGTGGGATTCTGCTAATAACACTTTCATCCACTATCTTATAGTGTTTCGAAAATTTTCGGTGGATCAAACCAGCATACCGATCAACATGCTCTTCATATCTGTTGTACAGGGCAGGCAGAGTAACAGATAAAAGGACTCCTGTCACAGTTCAAATGGCAAAAATGTAAGAACATAAACGATTAAACTTCACAGGACTTCTAAACAATGAATTCCAAACCTAAATACCTAGTCGAAAGGACCTCAATACAAAGATCAACAGATCCATAATCATTAACAACCCACAAAAGGAAATGGCTCAATCAGATCCAGATTAACAGGTGGTACAGCAGGTTAACTAGTTAACTTTATGAATAATTGATTCCAATAACATATTAAAAAACCCAAAATACAGCAAAATACTAATCAATAAGTGAAAAAATAAGTACCAATTCTCATTCATTTGAATCAACCCTTTATTTCAGATCCACAAAATATGACGTCTAGAGCATAAAATCATATAGTGTCTGCAGGAAATACCATTTCTCTAGATCTAAATACCATTTCTCGTGGCATGTTCAATGGAATTGAATCAATCCATCTTGTTAAACAAGGTCAAAATGAATACGCCGTCTTCGTGAGAACATTTTACAAACTCACATAGGTTGTATTGCATTTTAATTTAAAGCTCCAATTTAATATCCACTATTTGCTTGCTTTATATATTAATTCTGCAGGCCCTGAATCCAAAAAACATCTTGAAAGTAAGAGCATACTTCTTTATGCCCTAGGGATTAAAATTCCAAAGAAAATCAAATTCATTTACGATGTTGATTGAACTAAAAACGTACAAACACACTGCTCAAGTACAAAATGCAAAACAAGATGATATTAAAAAAAGTACGAGGGCAGAGGTCTAGCATAAGGTCACTAAGACCCTTCATTAGACAAAAATCACGTTTTTGGATGAGAAACACTGCAAGTGGCACAAGAAATATACAAGCCTAAAAATATACATAAAACACAAACAAATAGAAAAATTGAAGAACCATAAAAGAAATATAAGCATAAATTAATGAAACATTTGGCATTATTTGCACTGAGTTATTTTATTTGGATCCACATTCTCAAGTTGTCGGCGACTATATTTGATCACTACAACAAGCAACAGCCACAATCTCTCTCATGCTCATATATATGTGCATATCCTATAATATTTGATATTTCTTTTGCTATTTTCATGTTAAAGTATTTTTTATGTTATTGCCTTCACTATATGTTTACTTTGTTAATTTGAAATTTCACTAATTTCAGTATTTGCATTCAAGGATTAATTATAGATATAATATTCAACAGCCTGAATTCACCAATGCACAGAATCATATAAACTTGAGATAGACAACGATTTAATTATAGCCTAATTTTTATAGCAATAGACCTCAATGTTCAGCCTACAAACCTCATCAATAGGAAAAAAAACAACAAAGCTAGAATACGCCATATGTGGCTCTAATGAAACAACTGAGAGTCTGAATTACCCGAACATGATTCAGAAATGAATAAAGGAAAGGAAAGAAAATTAAATTAAATTAAATTAAACAAAAGTTTGTATAGTTTGTGTCAAAATACATCACATACTGCAATGAGCTGACTGACAAGGATGAATTCACATACCAATATAGGCGAGCGTGAAGAAAGAAACTACAGTACCAATGACAGACAAGAGCCACAGACAGACCACCACCTGTCAATTTGACAAAGTTTAATCAGAAAATATCTTGATTACAGTGTAAAATTAAGGTAGAGACATAGTTTTGGTTGAATGAATTCCAAGAATAATTTTCTATGTTGCTAACCACAAATAACCCATGAGGCATGCGGGATGAAGGTCAACAACATCGTGGAATAATATCTATGCTAATGTCCAAATCCAACCAAGTTGGTGAACAAAATGGTCATTGTGTATACTTTTTCTCCAATTTGCATTAAATAATGTGTACAACATTTATATTAAGGCCACGTATTAGCTATTACCTACTTTAATATGGCACTTACCAAAAGATCATTCGCCAAACTTGTGTGTTATGAAACCAAAATTAACAGCATCCGACAATTGACTAAACTCAACTCAACTCAATAAAGCTGCATTCCAACCACTCGGGGTGGTTATACAATCCACGCTCTTCCATACTAGGAGGATCATAATTATAAAATAAAAACTATTATGGCTTTCCTTAGTACCTAATCATGACAATCCACCAAACTATTATCTTAAAATCATATTTTTCAGAGTTGAACATCCACCAAACTGTTATCTTAAAAATCACTTTAATCACTTTCTCCTTTCTTTTTTTTTTTTTTTTTTCCCCTAGTTAGTACTCACACGCACTTCTCTATTGAGACTTGAACCCTTGACCTCCCTTTGTTAGCTAGAAAATCACTTTAATCACATTGTCAACTAGAGATCCTCCCTCCCTCCCTCACACACACACATTTCACTCGCAAACCATATTTTCGTTTTCTTTCTTTTCATAAACAATACTATCTTTTAAATGCCTTTTTACATGATAAAAGTATTATTTATCTTAAAAATAATGAATGTCCGTATAATATGTTCATGACATATTGACTGTCACTAACCTTAAAAAATAGTCTGAAGTCTTTGCCACGGGTGATATCATGAGCCATAAGCAGAACATAATTAATTTTGACACGAAAAGATGCTGCAGCATTATTGACCATTTCTTCTGACAAGACTAGTTCAGGTAATGTTTGAAGTTGTCTGCACAAAAAGAATCAGTAATCATTTTTTTTTGATAAGTAAAAAAGAATCAGTAATCATAAATAACTCCAGCACTAAAACAATGAAACACATATTATCAATGTTCACAGAGGGTTGAACAATCATACTCATTTCTAAAAGCAGCATAGTTGGCCCAGGAAAACAACAATACAATCAAAATCAGTAAGACGTCGGAACAAACTGATAAGAATGACAATCCTGACCGCTCAAATAGGATCCACGCAACTGTAGCAACAACAATGATGCCACATGAAACACGCCGCCGCTTCCACAATATAACATCAGCAGCTAAGAACAAAGTACACCATAAATAAGTTGAACATATCGATGACAAAGCAATCATTAACACGGAAGGAGGATGAACGCAGGGAGAATATTAGGAAAATAACACCAAAGTCGTTCCATTTTGTTTCTTCGCATTAGATAAATCCAAACAGAACGTTGATACTGCAATAACAAGATACTGCCCCCTTTTCCATGTAGCAAAAAAGTTAGCAACAGTTAACAGAAAAGAAGGGTAGCGAAAGAGTCATGACATTCACGCCGAATGGTAAGGCCTATTTGTCAAAGTGAAACAAGTAAGGCTGTTGATGGCCTGGAGTAAGGCCTAAAACCGGGTCCCAGTTCAGGGCATCAATGGCCATAATTGTTTCACTTTGACAAATAGGCCTAACTAGTAGGCCTTAATGACTGTCAAATGAGGTATTAATTTTAATTAACTATGGCTCAATTCTCAAAAGCAAAATTAAATGCACATTGTACCTAAAATTTGAGGGAAAACCACTCAAAAAATAAAGTTAAATAAGATAGCAAGAACTGCCCACAACAGTCTAAATGGAAGAACTCTCAATTTTTTTTTTGTCCTTGATTACAATTATAAAAATAACAATTTCCACACTGACATAAACGTAGCAAGTTTGACATCAAAGTTTCATACTTAGGGACTTAGATTGCTTAATTTAGATACTTCCTCAAAAGGGATCCATCAAACCAGAGTACAAAAAATTCTTCACTGGGCAGTGGATAAAAGGTTTTTGTTTATTCTTTCATTTTATATCAACTTCATCAGCACCCGACTTTTGCTCAATAAATGAATAAGTTCAATATATATGTATATATATAAACACACACATAAGGAGAAGGATAGACTATATTACCTTTACCACCACCCATCATCTGGTGAATCGTAGTTTGTCGACCGAATAATCGGTACGAGCCACAAGATGTCGACGAAGTACAACACGTACCGTTCCTTCCATCTCCATCGCTCTCAAGATTGCAGACATCGTTTGCATTTTCCATGAAATTCACTGTCAACACATAACACCACAAAAATGATAACAAAAGAGTCCTACAACTATACAAACAAAATTGAAAATTCAAACAACTTCACTCAAAAATTTTGTATAAAAGACATCATATGCATTTTCCATAAAATTCACTGTTAAACACATAACACCACAAAGATTGAAACAAAAATATATGTAAATATATTGTTAATTTACTGAATAATCGAACATTAGATCAGAAACTGTAGGACTATCTTGTAGAACAGAATTGTAACCCTAGATGTGAATCACAAACCTCGCTCAAGCAAAAGTGACGGTTCGAGCGCTGAGTTGAACAATATTTTCAGAGATTGGAAGTTGTAATCTCAATTGGAAAGTGATCAAATAGGTTGGTGATGGATCGATGATCGTTGAACGCTTTTTTTTATTGAGTCAATGAACAAACCTCTTTCAACACATCTCGATGAACAAAAACATTCGTCTCGATAGAGAAAGTTTACCGCCACCAAACGACGTCGTTCGTCGGGCCGAAGCCACCCCCGACTTAGTAATATATGGTTTGTTTTCCACGTTCTTGAAAGCGCGTGGAGAACCGCCCATTATGTTTGCCATTCATAATTATTTAACTTTAATAGTAATTGTATTAGAAAAATTATCTTTAATACCAGTAGTAATTAATTGTATTAAACCTTTTATTTTGCTGACAAATAATTCGCACACTCAAGTCAATACTGAAGTCTCAATGAGCTAAACATTAAAACCATATCTATATCAGTTGTAGTAAAATAATTGATACATTTGTCACAATAAATTGTAATACAACCAACCAACTTATATATCAAAATAGTTTATAAAGGTAATTTTTTAAAAAATAAAAAATAATGATAACGTTAAATTCATGTGACTGGTACATAGCCTTAAAAATCTAAAAGATAATAAATTTTCTCATACTTCGATTTATACATGTTGCTTGGTGGTTGGGGTTGGAGGAACTCTAATTTTTAAATTCGAACTAATACCAAATATTTGGTTAGGTTCATCGATTCACTCGTATCTGTCACTACATTTTTTGTTCATCTTTTGTTGTGGTTAATTAACTTTTCTTTTCCAATTCAATTCAAGTATATTAAGAAGAGTTAATGTTCCAAGTAATTGCATTTCAAATTGTAATAAAACCAACCAAATTATATATCAAAATAGTTTTAAAATGTAATTATTTTTCTATTTTTATTAAAAAGTTAACGATAAATTTATGTGACTTGGTACATAGCCTTAAAAATTTAAAAGAATAGAATTTTCGTATACTTCAATTCACACGTGTTGTTTGGGTTGGAGAAACTCTACTTCTGAAATTCGAACTATAGTCTAATCTCAATATCTCATATACACTTTTGCCAAACATAATACTCCGTACTGATTATTTAGTTAAGTTCATCAATTCACTCATATACTTCACTACCCTTTTTCTTCTTCTCTCTCTTGTGGATAACTTTTCTTTTGTAATTCAGTTCAGGTAGAGTAAGAGTTAATGTTTTCAAGTAATTGCAGTTCATCTTTTTTTTCGAGTAATTCCTTAACAAGTTGACTTATTAGAGCTTTAATCGATTGCTAGTAATAGTCTCATTACAAAAATACTACCACACATATAGTTTGGATGATATGGCTTTCTCGTAACATTAGAGGCATATTGTGTGGGTAACTTCGAAAAAAAAAAAACACTTGTTACAAAGGTCCAACCTTCTAGTTCTCTTTATCGGTGGACAATCACAAGAGGTAATAATAATAATAATGTGGCCAATGACTTCCACACAAATGGGATCAGTAAAAGGTTAATTGGCTATTGAAGTTGAACTCCAAAGTTGTTGGATTCGGGTATTAAAAAAAATAT
>JAOTQH010284551.1:0-10052 GCA_025631255.1 Cornus kousa
TATATTTGTATTTTTTTTTTTTTTTTTTTTTACCAAACAAACCATCAACAAATTAAGAAAAACAGCTGGTACAGTAAAGCGTTACACGGGTCATATTCTCCACTCACTCAAAATTATTGGATTAGACAATTTAATATAAGTGTTTAAATTTAGGTTTGGAAAAAACAATGCAAAATGTCGAGTGTCTCTCAACTGTTAAAAACAAATTCTCAACTAATTCTTATATTTTAATTACCAATTATAGTGCATAGCAAAATGAAATATTTATATTGGACAAACTTTTATTTTATTTTTAGTTAGAAAAATATAGAATAATGATACTCACTTGTTTAACCCCTATTTCCTTATTTGTTTCTTTGCAACTATTCAAATCATTTTTCAAAAATTAAATATAGCATTACCTATATTTTAAGAGTTAAACCAATTTATTTTTTTCTTTTATTCTTTATTTTTTGCTTACCTTATTAATTTTACCTCTCTTTCCCTCAACAAAGCAAAGCTATCTTTTCCTCTCTTATCACAATCATAATTATACAAATATTATAGTAAGTTAGTAAACAACTATTACATCTATTGCATTACAGAACTTCTACAACAGAAAAAGAAAACGAAAAAGAAAGTTAAATGCAGAAAATATCTCATGGCAAAATAAAAATTACGTAATAGTTTAAAAATAAACTAAAAGACAAGAAACTAAAAGCACAACAGTAGACAGTATGATTAAACAATGTTTGTTTCCAACTTTCAGCATGCCCAAAATATGTATTCTTATTTGTAAATATATATATATATATATATATATATCATATATATACATCTATGTATCAAGAAACAAAAAGGGGAAATATGTGCAGTGCACACAACTTGTTCGATCAAATGCAGCAAAAAAGGACATTGTGACATGGACGTCCTTAATTTCATCATACTCATCACGGGTCCTCTAGAAATGGCTTGAAGAAGATGCTTGAATCAGGTGCGACCAAACCAGTACTATCTATTGCGGTTCGTGATTATACACATATAAGACACATATTGCGTTTGTTGAATTTGGTTTGCAATTCCATGGTCTGATTGTTCATGACAGAAAATGAATTTTCTGGTTGATTTTAATTTAGACATCTATATGCATTTCAAATCTGAATAAAAGTGAGCCTATTTGTATATCTAAACAGGGAGAAGTGCAAAAAATACTTCTACAATTTTAAAAATGTGCAAATAATATCCCTGGTGTTCAAACGTGTAATTTCAAAATAGTGCAAATAAGAATTTTTTGTTAGAGGGGTAGGTAAAAATACGAAAATACCCCTAATATTTTTTATTCAATAATAATAATAAAATTAGGAAAGTTGAAATTATCCAAATAGACATCAACGTAATTTTGAGTAATGAAACACAACATAGGCAAACTACGTCATTTACAAAGCCGTTTCAAGTAAGGACTTACGACTACTTCTTGTTGCCGGCCATCGGAGGTCAATTTGTTCTGGTACCGGAGGAAGATGAGAATAAAGAACACGAAAAGGAAGAGTTTCGAGGTTTCTTAGTCAATCCAATCTCTTTGTCCAGTACTGATGAATCTGTGATCAATGGTGGCGGAGATTTGATGAATGTGGAGGTGAAGCTCATGTCGAAGGTTGCGGTTGTTTCCATTAGACGGAGTCACCAGACCTACGCAGTGGTTCTGAAGGTAAAAGCCCCTCCACCAATGCCAGTGGCGCACAATAGTAACGCGGCGCATTCTCTGAACTCGCCGCGCAGTGCGCCAGTCGATTTAGTCGTCGTGCTTGATGCCAGTTTGAGCATGAAGGGCGAGAAAATCTAGATGCTAAAACAAGCCATGCGGCTGGTGATTTCTTTTCTCGGCTCGGCCGATTGACTCTCCATTGTTGCCTTCTTGGCTAACCCCAAAAGGTTGTCGCCTCTTCGAAGAATGACGACTAAGGGACAGTGCACAGCTCGGGGCGCATAATCTATCGGCTCAATTGCAGCTAAGGGACTAGCATTGGTGGTGCTTTGAGAAAAGCCACCAAAGTTTTGAAGACTACGGTGGCCTCTTAGGCTTCGTTTGGATTGAGGGATTTGGAGAGAAAAAAAAGGGAATTAATGATAGTGATTGGTGTGTTTGGATAGGAGGAATAAGAAAGAAAATAAAGGATTTGGAGAGATTTGGAGGGATAGCAATCCCTCCAAATCCCTTATTTAAAATCCCTCTAAAATTGACAAGATTTGGAAGGATTTGGAAAGAAGTAGAGTAAATTACAAAAACAACCTTAAGAGAAGGGGCAAGCTTAGTTGAGAGACAGCGGGCTAGCTAAAACTTTGCGAACGACGACCGACCTAGAACAGCAGGAAAAGGTCGAGAGGGTGTATGAGACCTTCGTCGAAAACTGTACGAACGACGGCTTCTAAGAAATGAGTACTATGAAAGGGCTTGGATCGGAGAGCAGAGGACCAAAAATAGGAGAAACGAGAGGAGGACGAAGAAGTAGAGTTACTGCCACTCTTCTCAATTGCCATCTTTCTCTACCTATATGATTTGAAATATGGGTTCTGAAAAATAGAATATATATTTATATATATAGAGAGAGATTAATACATCTCCTTAAAAAATATAATATATATATATATATATATATATATATATATATATATATAGTTTGCAGTTGCAGAGAGAGACAGAACTACAAAACAAGATTTTGATCGTGAGATGCCGGCGTTGACAAGATTGAAGAAGAAAAGGGTTGAAGTGGGTCACTTTTTCTCTCTATAATTTGATCAAATAATTTGACTTAATTTACTATTATTTTTCTTATTATTATTTGTGACTAATTACTAATTAATTAATTAATTGATTTATTGCAGTTGAGGGTGTCATATATGGGAGAAAAAAAACAGTTGTAGTGAGCCACACACACACACACACACATACATATATATATATTTACCAAAAAAAGGGTAATATGGTAATTTCATTATTATCATTTCCCTTCTTTTCTTTCATTTGTATTATCCAAACAACAATATTATCAATTCCTTTCTTTTCTCTTCTATCTATCTAAACATGAATATAAATTATACCTATCATTTCCTTTCTTTTCTCTTATAACCTTTTCCTTTCTTTTCTCTCGTGTATATCCAAACGAAGCCTAAGAGACATAGGTTGTAAGCGAGAGTGCTCATAGTTTAAGAGTGTTGAATTTTCATGCCATAAAAAAATAAAATAAAATGTGAAAAATACTAAAAAGATGTACAAAAATATAGAAGAATGGAATGTCGGCAATGAATATGGTGAACAATTGTAAAATACAGTAACATCAGCAAAAGCAATACGCTTTAACAGGCTCATGCACAAAATTTCTACCGATGATAATGAGCCCCTGCGAGCAAATGGTGATGAATTCCTCACAAGACCAAAACGGATAACGTATGATAAGATTAACGGATAACGTATGATAAGATTAAGGGCTGTTTAGAGAGGCCAAAGAAAATGACAGTAAAAGGAGCAACATCTCAAAGAGTACATATCTCGGATCTCTCTCTTCCTTGCAACAAATTTCAAATGCAATGTATCAAAACTTCACTTATATTTGATCCATCTTTTGATCCTAGCTCTCAAGTGCAATGTATCAAAAATTCACTTATATTTGATCCATCTTTTGATTCTAGCTCTCCTGATCAGATATGTTACGGAATATAATTTTAAATGTCTCAATGTGTATGTATTGTCATTTAACCCGTTGTAAAGCTTTTTCTATTTTTTTTGGAATCCGGTATTGGGGCACCCTTAAATTTCGTGCAAAGTGTCCCTTTCACACGGGCCAATAAAGTTCGGGCTTTCACCCACGACCATGGCCCCAATAAGTCGTTAACACTCGAAGGGTCCAAGTGACTAACCACTTTGAGCCAGTTTCAGAGCTAATCGTGACAATTTAAATGTCATGAACAATTTGGCAGATCCAGCATTCTAAGAGACTAATAAAAGACATCATGGCAGTGGAGAGAGGTTAATACTGCAGCCACAAAGATGTTGGGTTATGTGGTCAATTTGGGTATCTACTAAATCCAGTTGTTGATTTTCTTCCATTTCTAAAGTCGCATTAATAAACAAGAACTTAACTAGCATAGGGGCACTTGATTTTTCAAATTGCATATGTTGCCAATTTAATGTGCAGAAATTGTATACATTGCCAAAGTTCTCCTTAGAAGACCAATCCCAAGAAATTATGATTTTCATCAAATAATAACATCAAAAAGCAGCATATAAATCAAGAATTCATAAAACCCTATATGAAGCAAAAATTTGTATTTGTCCATGCAGAAATATAGTAATTATAGAACATATAATTGAATGATCCTTGTTCAAATCTTTCACAGTTTGAAGCACTGCTGGGGCCATTTGCATGACAATGGAAGTGCCAACGCATAAACATGATTCATTAATCACTATTAGGAAACCATCATAACATCCAAGACAAGAGAAGTACAGAAGAAGAATACCAAAGTGCATGAATGTCCGAGGAATTCCAGGCTCATAAAATGATGAGTTTAATTTCTTGAACAAGATTCATAAACCGAAAAAGCGAGCATCAAACTGAACCCAAATCATTGATCAAAATAGTCATTCAAACCAAAGCCTAGGCAGAACCTTCCTCTGGCTTTACTTCATCTGGCTTTTTTGATTGCGGCAAAGGAGGAGAACCCTCTGCTCCCATCTCAGTCCTGAGGTCATTGATACTCTGCTCTAACTCATTTATGCGGCTTCCCATCTCATCAAGTACATTGTAGTTAAGGAAAAAAGGATCTCCAACAATCCACATCATGTTTGTAAAGAACCAAATAGGCGCCTTGAACAAAATTTTCTCCAATTTCAATTCCAAAAGGCACCGATTTGGTGCTCCCAAACATAACTGTTTTGTACAGAAAAGCAACAATATAGCAAACTGCTAAAGATTCCAAACCTTGAGGAACCAACGATAACCTAGCAGACACTAGACATGATTAACAATAGAATAAAATTTCTTTCCCAGCCAGACATCCTGGCTCAAAAGGTCAAAAATATTTTGCCTCCAGATACCTAGGGTGGCCAGCAAATTTTATATTATCTAAAGATACTAGAGAGGCAAAATATTTTTATCTATCGCAAATAGTATGTCGCATATTTTGGGAGAATTGCTTTATTTCCTTTAGTTCATCCATATTTTATTGTGATTACTATAATTATTCCTATTATTAATTTTTCATAATAATAATAATATTGTTTTCTCTACTTCATTAATGTATACTACAGAACTTAGTAACTAACATCAAACTAAATGCAGAAAAGGATATTCTTTGTAACAATAGAGTCGGACATTGTCTGAAATCTAGCTTGCTGCAAAATTAAAAAATTAAAAAGGGATGAAGTCAGTGATAACAATGCTCTAACATATAATTTGAATTATACCTACCAAAAAGAAAACAAAACAAAACAAAAAAAGAAAAAGATCTGCACTGCAACTCACCATTTGCTGAAGAAGATTTTGCACCTGGAAAGGCAATGCAGAAGGGTTAGTCAACATCAAGGCTTTCATATGGAAGAAACAATCAAAAGTCAAAATAAAATTTCTACACCCTTTACTAGACTAATCTGGTGTTACTGTCTTGAATTAACCACAAATGTATGTGTTTTTTGTGTAAAAAATGTTAAATCACACTTTGGTATGAATACACACTTTCTTCTCCCTATTGGATTACAAGCCAATAATCTGAAACATTACTGACTAAATAGTTGCCACTTGAGGACCCTGTTGTTGCATGTGCCTTATGGTCCCCATTAATTGAGAGTTTGAGAGAGGTAGATTGGATGAGGATCTAACATTTGGTATATTTGCACAAAATGATTGCTCTCAAGATTTGAACATGCGCTCTCACACTAGACAATCTGAGCATATTACCACTCAATAGGCAATGGCACCCAGCCACGAGAGAAGGTAACATTTGAAATTATACATACAATTCGTCTTCAAATCATCTATAACTTCCCCAATGCATCTTTGTTTCTCAAATCTCAACCATTAATGAAATAGGGTTTTGTATCATTATCAAACTTCCATAGAGGAGGTAACATTTGCAATTATACATTCCATCCGTCTTCGAAACATCTATAACTTCCCCAATGCATCTTTGTTTCTTAAATCTCATCCATGAATGTAATAAGGTTTTATGTCATTATCAACTTTCCATAAGTCCATAGCCAGTCTCCATGAAAATCATAAATCTTCAAATAAAATGTACTCACTGGAATTAAAATGAAACCACTGGATCATTTAATAAATTGAAATAGGAAGCTGTCCCATTTTTTAGCCAAAATGAAATGTTTCGGAATAAATTCGCTGGTAATCTTCAAATCCAACCGTACTCACTGGAATTAAAATAAAACCACTGGAGCATTTAATAAATTGAAACAGGAAGTTGTCCCATTTTTTAGCCAAAATGGAATGTTTCACAGTGTTCAATGGTACTATCTATTTTTTATTCCACGATTATCTAAGTGTTCTTTGGGCATGCAAGGTGAGCGATCACCAATCACCCATTGGTTTGACCACACTAGGTGTTCAAATAATATGATATAAAGAACAGAGAGCATCCGTTGTATGAAGCATACAAAGGCACCAACATTCCAAAATGGAAAGTTTCAGAACGTGCGCGCAGGTAATCTTCAAATCCAACCGAAATAATTGGAATTAAAATGAAACCACTGGAGCATTTAATAAATTGAAATAGGAAGTCCCATTTTTTTAGCCAAAATGGAATGTTCCAGAATGTGTTCGCTGGTACTATCTATTTTTTACTCAACAATTATCTAATTGTTAACAATACATAATAAATTAGGCATGCAAGGTGAGCAATCACCAATCACCCATTGGTCTGACCAACCTACGTGTTAAAATAATATGATATAAAGACTTATCCAAAAAAAAAAGAAGTTTGATATAAAGAACAGGGAATACCCTATACAAAGGCATCAGCAAACTATTTACACCTTCATAAAGACTACAAAGCCATAAAATTTCTTATAAGAATTACTCACAAAAGCCGTCATATCAGCAGTGCTTTGTTTTGGATCTTCTGAGTCATGACCGTCCTGCCAGCAGAAGCAGTGACAGGATTACTGTTACATGTCACATAAAAGTACAAATACAAGCCACGTGATGGAATAAAGAACACAATTTACTATCAATTAAACTGTAACACAAAAATGAAGAGACCAACTTGACCAAACTCATGAAATTATAACACCAAACAACTGTATTTATGTTGTTCTACTTAATCATCCTTGTGTCTCTATCCATCTTTCCACCGCATTGCTTACCACCTTTCTATCAGCATATGTTGATAGCAAGTTTTTGTTGCAATTGTTTTGGAGAATGTTCATATTGACTTATGGGTTCAGACCACTATTTTTGTAATCAGGACATCAAAGGGGATGCATTGTTTTAGTTATTTTGGGGAAACTGGAAGTTGAGACTTGTTTTTAGCACCATGTTGTACTCGGTCAACCTACTCTGAGTGTAGTCTAATTGGTTGGTATGTTGTTGACGAACAAATAATCTTGAAGAGTCCTACTAAACATTTTTGATGCTTGTTGTTTGCTTTTCTCTTTATTTTCATATTACCTTCTTCCCTACCTATGATTCTCCTTCACTCTTTTTACTTGAAACACCACTTAAACCTATAAAAGCATTAAGAGACAACCAACTAGATGTATGGAAAGTTGGAAACTCACTTTCATCTTCTATTCCCTTTTCTTTTCTTCTTTTTTTTATATGAATGGAAGATGTAATCTCCGGCAGTGAAGGTTGGATGAAGTTTGTGCGTGCGCCTGATCCTCGTATTTTAATTGCAGCCTTGTCATAAACTATCGCAGCCTCTTCAGCAGTGTCATAGGTCCCTAACCAAAGCCTAGAACGCTGGGACCGATCTCGAATCTCTGCCACCCACTTTCCCCACGGCCGCTGCCGAACGCCATGGAACTTTTCGCACTTTTTAATCAATGGTTTGTTGCAACAAGTTTGAATAGCAGTCTCAGTAACATGCTTCTTCACGCTTGTAGGACTATCCTCTTCATCGCTCGATGAGTCTGTTGCATCACCGTCGCTGACAAATATGCGAACAACACGAGGCATTTCGATACTCATTTCAGCCAAGAACCGCTTGCCAGATGTAACATTCCGGTGTACTCTGTATTTGATTGGAGACGAACTGTTTAAATTTATTCCCAAAAATTTCATATATATATATATATATATATATATATATACTCGCAATGTTACTATCATAAATCAGTAACTGTTTTAGGAACTGAATAGGCATTCAACAGAAACAAAAAAATACTGATAAATTATCGTAAATCAAGGAGGTGATTTAACAAAACCAGAAACTAGAGAGAGTGTTTGTGTGGGTGCAAAGAGTAGAAGAAGTAAAGTAGAGACTAGAGAGATAAAAGGAAGGTGAAGGGCGAGGTGTTTTAAATGAATGGAAGATGAAAGTGAGTTTCCATACATCAAGTTAGTCGTCTTTAATGCTTTAATAGGTTTAAGTGGTGTTTTAACTTTTAAGTAAAGAGAGCGAAGGAGGATAAAAGGTAGAGAAGAAGGCAATATGAGAGTAAAGAGAGGCGAACATGCATCACAAAGGTTTATTAGAACTCTTCAAGATTAATTTATACGTCAACAATAAACCGACCACTTAGACTGCCGTCTAGCACGGCTCTTGCAGAGACAGACACTCCAAAAATAAAAAATTGTCCCAACTTCCACCACCCCAAAAATGATTAACACAATATATAATAAAAAATACCATGAAAAATACGCGCTAAAATGTCCCCTTCGTTGCTTAAGAAATCCTTAAACAGTTTCTCACACCAAAATTGCAGACTAATTATACCCAAAATACTGTATCCTTAGTGAAACAACATCCATCGACCTAAAGAAGTAAAAATTAGCAGAAATGTCATCTAAATAAAACTCGGACAACGTGATATGTATCATGCAGATCAGTATTGCAGATGCTTTCAAATGAAATTTGACAAATTAATTCACATTTGAGAGGAAATCATATTTTTAGCTGAAAACTTTGTGTATTCGTTTCAACCACACTAATACTTAAACAATTCATCATAATCAGTAAGACCTAAAAGCTACAGTCTAGCACAATAGTACTTCTTCAAAAACCCAGAAGATATTACATACATGATAGGAGTCCATAGTTTCAGAACAATATCAAATCTTAGACAGTTTTCACTAAACAGAAAGCAAAATTATAAGATTCACCGCAAGAATTGTAAACTTTCTAAAAGAACATATATATTACGGTTTCAGAATGAGATCGAATTCTTAAAACCCTAAATTCAGAGATCAAAATCTTAAAACCCTAATCATATAAATTACTTACGAGATATAGATACATACATGTTATAGAAGAATTCAAACATGAACGAAACATAAGATAGAGGAAAAGGCTAACCATTCTTCGCTGGTGAATTTCTCTCGCTATCTGAACTTTCAAAAGAGTAACAAAATTTCTCTCTCCACTATCTGCTTTCTTCTCTGCAATGTGTGCCGGTAAAGAAATGACCTTTATATATTGTATGCGTATGGATTTTGAACACTTGTAGTTTTATATAATTACCGTTTTGCCATTGATGAATTAAAAGCTTTTGAGCTAACCAAAATGACTAAACTATCCATCAGATTTTTAATTGGAAGAATCCTCATAATTAATTGTTATCAAAAGTTTTTTCTTTTTTCTTTTTTTCTTTTTTTTTTTTGTTTTTGAACATAGTTTAGAAAAATAATGTCTCAAACGCATCTCATTGATGTGGTGAATTGCAAGTAATAGGTCCTTACAAAGGTAATATGTCAATTTTTAACAAGGCAGATAAATTTAACTTAGGAGATCTTTGTATGTTATTTTATAGAGTAAAAAAAATTATTTTTATTTCTTATATAGATAAGATTTTTGTACTAAAGTATGCTCAAAAGTCTGTTGAGGACTTAGTTTTACATATATTT
>JAOTQH010284562.1:0-10052 GCA_025631255.1 Cornus kousa
TAATCGCGGAGTCAAAGAAAGGGCGTGCATTTGTCTTAACTACACACTCGAGGGAAGACGCTGACATTTTAAGCGACCGCATAGGAATCATGGCAAAGGGAAGACTTCGCTGCATTGGAACCTCAATTAGGTTGAAGTCACGGTTTGGACCTGGTTTTATCACCAACCTAAGCTTCTCCGGGAGCACTAATGGAACTCCCGCAGGAGGAGAGACCTTCACTACAACACGGCATGAAGCTGTGAAACAGTTCTTTAAGACTGTATGTTGCTTGACAGAATTTGTTTAAATTATGTTCTTTAAGCTTCAAATGTTTGCGTTTGACACGGGGATTATTTTGACAGCGTTTGGATGTGGTGCCAAAAGAGGAGAACAAGTCTTTCCTGACCTTTGTTATACCTCATGATAAGGAGGGGCTATTGACGGTAAAACACCTCAACTTATTTAAACTGTTAAAATTCTTCTTGGTTTGTCTTGACCGATTCTTTAAATTAATTCAACTACAAATCGTGGAAGTGACATTAGTTTAGGAAGGTAAAACGTACTAGCATCTTCACAAAAAATGTGGTGAACTTATTTAGTTTTACATCTCATACAATCGTGGACCACCATAGAACGCATTTCAGAACTCTACCACATTAAATTCATCCAATGATTAAATTATAACCATGCACTTAATAAATTTTCATTCTGTAAGGTAACACTTGTGGGAAAATCAGTTCGACTAAACCATGTGATATGGAGAAAGTAGATCAATTACATTTTTTTCTACAAACTCAATACCGTTGTTTGCTGCTTTTGATTCTGCGTCATTAGATTTCCTCGGAGGTTCTTTCTTTTTTCTGTTTTATTGAGTTTATTTTATGTTATTTCTTCTGGGAGAGGGAAGGTGGAGGATGGGGATGGACCCTGGAGGTGTCAAGAGAGATGCTGGTTTCTGCATGTATTCCGCCACTCCTTTTTATAGTGTTTGACACCGACTTCTGATTATATATATATGTGTGTGTGTATATGTGCATATGTATTTATTTTGATTGGTTGACTCTTGACTCCTAATTAATATGGTATTAATTCTAAAAAAATTATTTATATTTATCTTGCTTATTTTCTTCATATCACAGTATTTACTTGCAACAAAAATCCATTCAGTTGTGGAATATGTTTTGACATCATAATTAATATGTTTTATTTTTCTTTTTTCTTAATTTTCCTCTTTTGGTTGTGGATTCTTCGTGTCAGAACTTCTTTGCAGAGCTCCAAGATAGAGAGAGAGAATTCAATATATCAGATATCCAACTCGGTCTGACAACTCTCGAAGAAGTTTTCTTGAATATTGCAAAGCAGGCGGAGCTAGAAAGTGCTTTGGCTGAGGGAAGCTTGGCAACTCTGACGTTAACATCGGGAGCTTCAGTACAAGTAAGAATGTCACCGATTTGCACAACTTCTGTTACATAGTAAGCTACTTTACAAACAAATGAATTGACAATCATTCCCAAATGACGTTCTCTTTTCCTTCAACGATAATGCAGATACCGGTGGGCGCAAGATTTGTCGGTATCCCGGGAACAGAATCTGAAGAAAATCCTAGCGGGATTATGGTAGAAGTATACTGGGAGCAAGATGATTCTGGTGCACTCTGCATTTCCGGCCACTCACCTGAAACTCCAATACCACCTCATGTTCAACCAAGGGTTCTTCAACCGACACTTCCCAAAAGAATGGCCGAGATCAAACAGAACCAGCTCGTGGAATCGTGATTGATCCTAATCAAATCGGTGCAGCAAATATTTAATGGTATATGATCAGTTGCAAAAGCTACAGGAGTTGCATGTTTGTCTATTCATCAAATTAAAGATAAAAATCCAACCTTAATAGCTATTTGATTGTACACCAAATCATCTTTGACTGTACAGAGAAGTCGACTCGTGTTGAACACTTCTTCCAAATTGTCTGAGCAATCAAGCATTTGCATAGCATATGATCCACCATCTCCGCTGAGAAACCACACATTTTACAAGTATCTTGATTCACAATGATCCAAATTGTAGTGCACAGGTAATTGTTCATATTGTAGTATACCGGTAATTGTTCATCACTGACTAGTCTTCCACTTCTAACTGAAGTCTCAAGATCTTCGAGGTATAACTTATATTTTTTCCACTCAAGCCACCAAATTTAATTATTTTTTTTGTTTTGTTTTTTTGCTTAATTTTTACGGAGTATATACAATTAGTGATTCACTAAAACATCATATTCACCTTTTTTTTTTATTTGATGACATGAGAACCCTCGCCGCTACCTCCCTTCGGGCTGAAGCTACAAGGTACACCCCCGGCCGCCAACGCCAACCCCACATTTTAAGCAGCAAGGTAAATCAGAGAAAATAATGGAGATGAACGAGTTCGAACCTGAGACATCGTGGTTCGCAGGTAAAACATCATATTCACCTTAAGACAACACAATATTTACCTTAGGAAAACTCAATCTCAAATCTATACATTCTCTTTTATTTACATGAAGTTTCTTTAGTATTGTAATTCTATGGAGTCACAGGCTCAGGAACAATACATTCTTTTTTAAACTCGAACACGGGCACATCCGCTCAAGAAGTTGGGTGCTCTACCAACTAGGTCTTTGGTAATGCCCCCACATCCTTGGAATTCAGAATGGGAAGCTAACTTCAGTTTTATGTAGCTGTTATCCGTAGTAAACTGCCGAGTTATTTGTCCACATAGGACAAGAAATCCAATCACACAAAATAATCTCAATAATCAATCAACTTGCATAATAATTCAGGCAAATGTATTTTATATACATATAGATTGCACAAAAAGCCTCAAGTCGTGTTAGCAACAACCAAATGTGGAACTCATTCAATTTGCAGTTTAGGGCAATGCTGAAGCCTATGATATACACACTCACTTTAGAAACACCTCAAATACAATTGGAAAACCAGGAATGGCTCTTGGAGCACCACACACCTATCATCACAAGTACCAAGTTTCAGTTTATACAATATTATCACACACCACAAAGGCAAACTGGATAGCAATGATGGATTTATTCTCCTTTTCGACGACGAATCTCGGTCTCTAAATCATCGTCGCCATTCTGCTTGGATCAACTTCACTGGAATCAAAAGAATATTCGAAGAAAAGATAATCATTAGAAGTAAACAATTAAGCAATTGTCAAACACTACATAAGAGGCTGGAACTTTTTACAGGTTTTTATTAAGTTACTATTTTAAAAAATGAGAGGGCGGCCTTGGCGCAACGGTAAGATTGATTCATTATGACCTAAAAGTCACGGGTTCGAACCAAAAAAACAACCATGCAGACGGTCATGTTGTGTACATTTAACCCTCTCAAGTCCTGTGCATTGGGTTAGCCTTTTTTTAAATGTAGAAAATGGTTTAATGCATAGAATAGACCATTTTGTGTACCGAGTGTTCACCAGATTTCTAGATTCTGAAGAAACTTACCCTACAAGAAATCCACCAGACTAACTGTTCGAATTGGACTGAGCTTCCTATCAAGGTTGAAACAGTGGCAGTCTAATTTGGGAAGAACAGAACGGAAAGTTATGGAGAGAGAGAGAGGGAGAGGGAGACCAGACTATTTACTTGTGTGTTACAGAGCAAGCCATTTCCAATGTAAACTATTGCCTAAAAAGTGCTTCCAGTGTGAGAACTCATGGTGCTGTCGGAGCACATACTTTATGCAAACAATGCCAAAGGTTACTAGTTTATATCTGGTCTATTTCTCCCAGCATTCAGCATAGGTGGGACCAATAATGCTGGTCATTGCCTAAAGTCGTCCTAAAAATAACACTCGGACTTGAAAAACATTATGGCAGTCCGCATGAATTAAAGAATCAAAATTTCTGATGAAATATGTCATTTCTTACCATTTACATTTCCCCCTTTTCCACTTGCTTGAACTGGTCTCTGTGCCTTAGGTGTCAGTGAATTCTTTTTGCCATTAATTGAAGATGGGAGAGAACGACGCTTGAGATTATGCTTCTCAGCCTCATCTTGACTGAGCATTGGGGAGCCTTGCCCTCTCAGTTTTGCCTTCGCAGATTTGGTTGCTGCCATATAACTTGGCACCATTGACCTGCTCCGTACCCCATTGTCTGAACGTTCTTGCTTTGCTGAAACAGAAGTTTTTCTGCTGTATTCCGGGTTCTCATTGTCAGTTAAATCTTCCCTGGAGTTTAAACCACCATCTGTCTCACGAACAGTCTCGTATTCTACTCTGTTTTCTAGAGGCTCTGATAGAACTGCAGTTTGATCATCACACAGCAAACCAATTGCCTCATTCATTATTGGCAGTTCCGTTTTTGTTTCTAAATCGGGTGATTTGGGCACGACCACAGTTGTCTCTATTTCCATCTTCTCAGCAGAACCGCTCAAGCACTGGTCTGAAACAACTTGACCTGAAGAGCTCAAAGCCTTCTCCTTGGTGTCCTTCGACTTCTTATTGTCTTCTTCAGCCTGAACATTGCCCTCCATTACAGGGGTGTGAACCCTCCTTAGATTACGTTTAGCCTTCTCAAGCTCATTATGTGGATGTTCCTGCACTGAATCTGGATGGCTTGAGACTTTCCTCAGGGTGCGCCTTGATTTCACAAATTCAGTGGTTGATTGTGTTGATACATTGTCATTGTTCGTAGCAGGGATCCTCGGGATGCTATGCTTCATCCTTCCTTTTTCAGTGTTTACAGTTTGAGAGTTATGCTGCTTCTGGGATTTTGAGCCAGTAACTTTCTTTGGTTGGGGAACTGGTTTCCAGAAGAGGGATGCTGACCAGCACTCTAGCCAGTTCAAGAGTGAATTTGGTTCTGCTGAATCATATTGGATGTGCAGGGGCATCACAGTGGGTGATGAAGCAATAAGCTAAAGAGAAAAACCAGGTAGTCACATGCCCGATATTAAAGCAAGGGGTTGAAAACGAAGAGCAGCGATCAAATGGAATAAAACATAATTGAAATTTGCACACATTGCCTGGCAATAAACTGCTATTCAGACTGTTAAACTTCCCTGATCCAAATTTTTAGGTGCTGCAACAAAATTAAAGGCTGACTTATTAATTTTATAAGTTGACAACTGCTTGGTGCAGTTGAAAAAGCCCATGTCACAAAGCACAAGAACACCTGTTCGAGTGTACAGGCGTGCACTTCACGCAAATAATGCCAAAAGGGAGGTCTATCTCCAGTCCGTTTCTAATAACACCCAATTAATAACAGGGACCAACACTAAGGCCTTTATGGAGCTGTGCGTAATGCAGAGATATCATCTCTGGAAATCATACAAGAAATAAGTTCATTAAATCCTAATTAGGATGCCACAATTATTAACCCATGAGATGTCAAGCCATGATGGTTTTGGACTACCACAAATGTCCAAAAATCCTCATAAGAGAATAATTGGAAGCCCAGAATACTTTCTAAAACATCAATCCAAAATTAACCCTTTATGTTTTGAAGTTAAAAGGTAAAAGAAGGCGGCATCACCAGAGCACATAATCAATCACTGATTCTTACGTGGCAGAACAAACTCCATCAAGCACTTTTCCTCGTATGTTAAATCATTCATTGAAAGGACTAATTGCATGTGGTAGCCATTACATAACATCATTAGAGCATAATACAAACATCTTTTAATTATATGACCTATTCATATAGTAGCCCAATCCATGACTGGTTCGAAATAAAAGAACTTCCATGACTATATCTTCGGACAAGATATGATGCAGAACTTACCTTACATATAAGAGCATTTTCTGACAGCTTTGCTATCTGTGCAGATGTACTGACTCCAACAGGATCCGCAAGTTTGCTTTCCTGATGCAAAGATGTGTATAAATATTACAAGCTAGAACTGAAACATGCAACAAATTTTGTAATTATAACCATGTACTCAAAAGAAAGCAATGCAAGGTATAAAAACTCGACAAAACTTCCAATATCTGAGGATCAGTAAAGCTTGACCAAAATTTTTGTCTGCTACCTGCCTAATGCAACCCTACCCCCAATTTCAAAAAATAGGATTAACAAGGTGAAGCATACCACTTTTCACCATGTTTATCTAATTCCTCCTTCAACCCAAAAAGAAAGAGATAAACATAGAGTGAACATCTGTGACCTTTTTGGCTCATTGGAAAAAAATATAGAGTGGAGACATGCTTCAAAATAGTAAATAAATAAGAAGCAGGTGTGTGCTTCCATTTGTTTAGTAGATAAGATGTCCATCAGAGAACAACGAGGCCTCTCTTCGCAACGCAAGGCTAGGAAGCATTTTTCACTTTTGAACCACATAAACTACAATCCAGATAAATAATTAAAATACAGAGTAGGTGCTACAAGACTGCATTTGAGCGAGGTCAGGAGTTTAAGAACTCCTTGGATTGTTAATGGCACTATACAAGTGGCACCCAGCAAACATGTAAAGGTTTAAAAATGGAGATTGAGCAATTGACAAATTGAAAGTCAAAATAAAAGAGCACGTTGAATTTATTTATTTTTTTCTCATGGGATGGTGAAAAAAGAATTGGAGCTCATAATCTCAAGCCTTTGCTTACAATGTAAAAGGAAACTGCACCAAATTTGTTCAAAATAATGTACACTGAAAACTTATTGATCATCTTGCATAATTATCACGAGCAGAGTTGTAACTCTAAATACATAATTGGAACTAGATACATCATAACACATCCATCCCAAGAAATTAAGATGGTGAAAAAACAAAAGGAAAAAGTTCCATGAATTTAACAAGTTTGATGGTTTGAATCATCCAATTATTTTAATTCTGATTTATAAACAATTTCATCCATACAGATCATGAACATGCATATATTCACCCCTTTAGATGAGCCAGATGTCAAACCAAAGAGCATAACTATAGAGGATTTTCCAATGATCCTGAATGCACTTTCTTTGCTGACAGATTTTATGATAAAAATGACTAGTAATAGACTACTAACAATGTCCTTCAAGAGGTTACCATAGGCTCCATTAGAATGCACTTTCTTTGCACTTCAAGGCCGATATCAGAATGCCTTATTTTTCTACCACGAGCAAGGGCCTGTAACTTCACAATTCCCAACATACAGTGTAGAGTAGAAACAGCTTGCCTCCTCACCAAGTGCCCGCGAACAAGCGCCTGCAACCTTATTATGCCTTTGAGGGCCCGAAATGCTCGACGAGCCTTCATATAGATTACTTGCATCAGCACTAATATACTTTCAAGTAAAAGCCACCAAATTGTTCATAAAAGGAGAAGAAAGAAACAGGAGCATACATAAGAAACATTTTAAATAGTCAGACGTTGATCAATGTAATAGACACAAACAATCAGAGCCAGACAATTGATGCGACAACGAAACACCAGCACTGCTGCTGAAAATCTATAAATTGTATAAAGCTATAAATATAGATGCTTTTGTCAGTACAGTAAGCCAAAGGAAGCTACTATCCAGCCTATAGACTACGTTTGGAAAACATTTAAGCACTAACGAGAAGTTGCCTAAATGCAGGAGGCTTCCACTTGGCACTTGGGAAACATGCAGTCGCCAGACCACCCACCCTTAATGCACCTGCGTCAAGGCCCTCCATAATCAACTATGTCACATGTACTCTTCAAAAATTCATGAAGTACCCGTTTCGAGCACACAATACCCAAACATGGGTGGGTACAAGAAATTTGTCTGACAGTTTTAGTTGGATATACAGATGACAATTATTCAAGTTTAATACACAATCTTGAATTTTCTATAAAACTCTCTTATAATGTTCCTTTTACCACGTTATCGTTTCAAAACAAACGAAAACACTATTTTACTCCAAAAAAATAAAAGAAAACAGTAAATAATATGCATATTTAGCCATCTTATGCATTTATCAATATGATGTGACCTTTGCATGAATTTATGTAATTGTGTAATAGATTCTTTCATGAAGAGAGTTTTATGTAATTAATTGGAAGGTGATCCAAATATGAAATTCAGAGTACCAATTGCACAGAAGATCAAAAAGTGTAATGTTAGTAAGCTAAAGGTTGCTATACTTATTATGAAATTTGGAGTTACATCCTTCGACTACTGTACATGCATTATGCCATATTGGCAATGGATTGGGTCTTTATAATAGGTCTAATCTCATATCAAATGAGGCTAAAGCAACAAAGAACCTCACAAAGTTTTACATGCACAAACACACACACTTATGCTCCGTTTGGTTGGAGGGATGGAAAAATGGATGGAAGGGAGAGGGGGAGGGATGGATGACCTATTACTATAGAATGGAAAGTGTCTCCCTCACTTTTTTGTTTGGTTGAATGGAAAGGATAAGAGAAATGATTGATGAGGGACAAATTTTTTTGCTTGGCTGGAAGGAAGGAAATTGGAGTTTTTATATATTTATACTAATATACCCTCATTAACGAAATAACGAAAATTACAGACTTTAACCAATTATGCATGTCGCAATAACAACACAATAAAACAATGTAATCAAATTTAGAACCAAATTTAATTCATCCTTGAAAAAAAGAGACCAATTTATTTATTTATGTGAATGAAGAAACCAAGTCTAGTAACAAAACAAACAAAATAAAGTTGAATGAGTAATTAAAATCCTGCTTCAAGAAAGGAAATAAAAAAGACTTCAGTTTGATCTATGTCTTGGATTTGCTTCAGCAACTTCGGCAAAATTCACGACGTCAATATTGTTTATGTGAGGGAGTTGTAATAGGGTTAAAATTGACAAAGGATAAAATATGCCATTTTGTAAATAAATAAAGGTTATAATAGGTAATACAAATTTATAAGTTAATCATGGCTTCTTTCCTTACTCTCTTCCTCCCAATTTTGGGCGGATTAAAATGAGCAGTTGGGAGCGGTTAGGAGGGATGTTTCATCCCTCTTTGCTTCCTCCCTTCCCTCCAACCAAACAAGCCAAGACTCTCCCATCCCTCCTCTCATCCATCCCTCTTCAATCCTCCCCATCAAACAAACAGAGCTTTAGAGAATCATATGAAATCTTGGCAACCATGCATAAGTATGGATACATGGGGTGGTGCCAAACACCTTCCCCATGTAAAATCTGACATCTAAATCCATTAATCTAGTTTGTTAGACCATGTCATCATATAGGGCCATTTCATTCCACTCAAATCACAAACTTTAGGTGACCTAGCATACCAAAATTCGATGTTAGGTGGAGACTCCATGTTCCTTAGAGTCCACATTTTGTCACATTTAAAGTCTTGTTTTCCCAGTAACACCCTCATTCATATCATCTACATCAACATTCTCCATGCAAGGATGCTGTGGGAAAAATTAGGGCGCGACAGTCACCATGATGACAAAATGAAACCATCATTTTTAAAGCTCCCTCTTTACCATTATAAAGTCTTCTATTTCAATCTTTCAAGAAGCCCAAAAAATCAAAGCAACATGACTCAACCTTCAAACCTGGACCTTTGACATCCTACTTGTCAACTATCTCCCAAAAACAATCTTGTATCACCTTATAAGTCATAAACCTGCCTAAAAATTTTAATAAAACATAAAAGGATGAGAAAAAAAGTAGCATTGTGGTTTAAAAAAAAGTCTTAGAAAGAGAGGATTATAGCACACAAGAATCAGTATTTATCCAATCCCATTAGGATCAAGTTATCTGCCCATTTTAGTGACAACCGATCATGCAGAAAAGAAAATCAGTTTTTGCATAACTAGTGACACTCGAACAGAATCGAATTACCGTGCAATTCTTGAACTGCCGGCAATAAATCCAAACACGAGAATTCCTTCCTTGGATAAGAAACGCATTTAAGTGCCAGATCTGAATACTTTGAATTAGAGATTGCCTATCATTAACAAGTTTAGCTTCGTGATCATTAATACTTAAATCGCCTCAGTTCTTCGCATTTCATGACAATCTCCAAAGCCACTTTGTCAGTGGCGATTTTGGAGACTTGGTGAAATTGGAATTTGTCGGTTGGGATAATTGTTTGAAGCGAGTGATGGATTGAGAAATGGAGTGGTGGAGAG
>JAOTQH010284582.1:0-10052 GCA_025631255.1 Cornus kousa
CCCCAAAAATACACACACAAATAAAAAATGTAAAACAAAGTCTCCAGTATTATAACTTAAAATGATATAGATTTTACTTTAGAACCTCTTCAAAAATATAAAACAAGATTTTTAGAACCAAATACTTATCAAAACAAAAAAAGAATAAATTGCATGACATAATCTTGTGATCATAGTTGTCAAAATCTTATGAGTACAACACATTCTAGAGGTTAGTGGATACTCAAGGAAATATGTATCTCCTTCTGCATGTATCTTGAGATATATTCGCAAATGGAGTATCAAGATTAAATTAAAACTTTTGCCTTATTTTGTTTTCTTGACAAAAGATCTACAAACTATAGTATCTAGAATCTGCCATCATTCAAGATCCCTAAAAATGGGGCAGACAGATTAGTGCTCTTGTCACATGTATTTTAGACTGACACGTGGGAATTTGCCACTATACACCCAATTCTAAAAACTTATAAAGCTGTAAACCAGAACTTGGAATATAAAAGATGTTGTAACACATTATAAGAAACTTTCAATATATATCAGAACACGTAGACTGCAGAACTTTTGCAACTATATCGTTTTGTTCTTTTAAGTTTATGTAGTAGAATGGAATCTCATATTCAATCAATTGATCTTAGTAATGAAACTCTTAATGTTAGATCTCAAGAGAAGTGAAAATTTGATAGTTTATTTCCCATGTATACGAAGATTTCTTCTTCCATCTTTCTACTTCCATTAATTAATTTTTTTTCTAATTGCAGTTTCACTTCTCTATGAGTCAGCAAGGCGCCATAACAGAACCTAGAGAATATTTGTTGGATGTTTTTCCTCACTATATTCAATTTTTCAATTTATTTCTTGAATTTTGATATAGAATGTATCTTACTGTACAATCCAATGCACATACCAAAAGTGTAGAGTTCAATATGTGATAAGATACACGACAAAAACATCTACGATCCCACATCAAATGGGGTACAACAGTACCCTCCCGCTTGAAGAACGACCACGTTTTGTGATTCTCTGATTTTTTATTTTTTATTTTTTAAAAAAAGAAGGAAAATACTCGCAGTCACACCACATACCCACAAATGCTCACTATGGGGCTCGAACCCCTCACCTCCCTTTTGAGGGAGGAAAGGTTATACCAGCTGGACTAATGGCCCAGTAGTTTGTGATTCTCTGAGTTGGGATCTCATCACCGTGATATTGGTCTCTAATCACAAAATTGATGTAAATCATGCTGAAATTCTTCAATATAAGGGGATTAATAAGGTCAACAGAAATACAAAAGCAAAAGAGAAGAAGAATAACAAGAGTTATGGACGGCGTGTAAGAGAAACGTATAGAAATATGAAATTACAAGGAATGATAAAGAATTGAAGAAAGAAAAAGAAGGAAGAAATTTCAAGAGATGCATAAGGAAGAAAACCAAAGATGAATAAAAAGGGGGAGAGAGAGAGAAGCTTTAAACACCCATTTAATTAATTTTTTTAATATTAGTGGTTATTTTTATTTATCAACAAGAACACCTGGTTGTAGAATTTGAAGAACACTAGAAGCACTCAAAAACATTCTCAAACCAAATGTGACCACAATTTTTTATTTACAATGACAAGAATTGAATCCTTACCATTCCTTCCTTTTAGAAATACAATGAAAGCATTTTTACTGCCAAATTACATGGGTATGGCAACCTAATATGATCAAAATTTATTACTTAAGTAATTAAAACCTCTCAAAATAAGAAATGATATAAGAATTCATAGAATTACCTAATATCAACTGAACTCCTAAGCAGATAATTTGACATGCCACATTTTTTAAAACTAATGTCAAATAGAGTGCATTAACCACCCCCCAGTTCCTTAATTCAAATGTCCTTTTTTTGACTAGTCAATCTGATGAATGTACTCCTTGTCAAGAATTATAGAAATTACTTGCATTGTTCAAAACCATTCTAATGTAGAAAATATGGTATCACCTAATTAAGTAAAGAATGGCTGAACAAGGAAAAACTACTAAAGACAGATTTCTGCTTCAAATCTGATGATGAACACAAACAATCCAATTTAAGTTTACTTATAGACAAGTGAAATGTAAGATTAAAAAAAATAAAGAAATTACGGAGTGATGATAAAAAGAAATAAATGACAAGTGCAAGCCACAAAATCCTCACCCTCTGTAACCGGTTGATGTTTAATATCTTGTACACAGCTCATCGGGCGTCTTGTGCAGATGGAACATGATTCCAAGTCATCCACCAGCTAGTAAAAATATGGAGTTAATTTTCCATCAACCAGTATAGAAAGCATATGAAAAATGGAGAGACAATGAGTCAATGGCAGGCCAAGTAACTACCTCTTCCCAAGACTTATTGACCACAACTAAAGTGTTATCATGCGCCTTTTGTTTCTCCCTCAGTTGAGTAAATTTATTCTCAAGAGCAACACATTCAACCTTCTGAACTTCTAGCTTCTGAACAAGCTTCTGATTTTGAAATTGAAGTACGGCTGTGTCCAGCTACAGCATGAAAAAAGAAGGAAAAAAATAGTAACTCTAAATAAAGTGAGCTTGGAACAAACAAATTAATTACACTAAGAAAAACACGACAGCAATATATGCCTAAATCTTTCAGTAGGTATTCCAGTTTATACTTAATCCAGGTAAAGAAAAATTAGAACAGTAACTTAATTCGACTACCAAATAACATGCTAACACCAATTTTCCAACTATGACAAGTAGATTTTTCTTTTTTTTACTAAAATGACTTCCCCAACCCAGTGTTCAGAAACCTAAAACTATTAATTGAAAATTTCATACCATCAAACAGTCAAGCCTTCAACTAGATGAACGATTTAAAGCAAACTCAGTGATGGCCAGTTGCAAATTAGTGTTTATCGTATCTACTTATAGTCTTGTCTTCCTGGATATGTGTAAAGTAATTTGATGCAGGCAGAAAATTTATAATAATAAATTAACATTTGATAGTAGACCAGATCCTTTCAATAAACAATGTTTTAAATATGCTACAAAGTCGGGACCTTAAATGAAGTATGATCATCGACTATAAAATAATTAGACTAAATTGGAAAGAGAGGGAGGGAGAGAGAACTGGGATAATGATTTCTTCCAGACAAGTGAAATTATATACAATCAAAAATCACAATTTTAACTGCTATAAACATATAGGTCATCTGATCATAAAAAGTGCATAAACCTCGTCCAAATCTTACTCTTACAACCAAAACCATAACGATCGCTAGAAGCAGGACACTGCATTCGAAAGGGTAGCGTACATCATGGTTCAAAACCATACGAAATGTGAAGCAGTAAATTGATTTGTAATACTCCAGGGAAGTCTATAAGAAATTTGGCTGAACAAATATGAGTGGTAGAGAAATAAGGACACCATAATAATGTAAATTAGGGAACAATTAATAGGAAAAAAATTACTTTTACTACGTAAGGGACCATTGTTTCCTAACTGGTCAAATGTCCGGATCTCAAGCATGAGAACGAGGGTATGAATCGTGCTCTTTGAGAGCAGACATTTTGCGCAAATAATGCAAAAAGTTATGCCAGTATCCAATCCACCCCTCAGCCCTCTCAGTTAAATGAGAACCATTCTAGGTAATGAACCTTCACATTTTACTACATGAATTATTTAAATTTATAGTAACATGTGAATGAATTATTATCATGATGTGGGGAAACACTGCTGCAGAAAATATTTCCAGTTTTGTAGAACTTCCAATATTTATGCAATATCAAAAACAAAAAACACTGAAATTCATAAACCTCGCCTCAATCATAGGACCTCACATACAATAGTGGGTGTTACAGTAAACGAAGCAAAATAAGAATCACATCAGAAAAGTAAACACACCACACACAAAGAACACAAAGATTTACATGGTTCGGTGTAAGCTTACGTTTGGTGAAGATCTGGCAAAATATTTCACCATGCGAAAATCAGGAAATTACAAGTTTCAGCCCCCAAAACCCTAGCATTATCTCTCTCTTTCCTGCGGTCTGTTTTCAGTGTTGTCTCATTACACACCCCAAACCCAAAACGTCCTTGTATACAGGCTAAAGGGAATTCTAGAACCGGGTCCACAACCCACAAGAGAAAATCCAGGGTCGAAACAGGTCGCAATGAGACCCAGCCGAAACAAATTTCGGGCCACAACTTCACAGTGGGACCTCAAGAAGCGTAGCCACCAACCATAAAAACTCACTGGTAGTCATGAAAGCTCTATCTAGCATTAATGAGCAGCACTACCTCACAGCATTAGTGGAAGCTTGTGGGCAGCTACAAGCTATTTTCTATATAATTACCAATCAATTTGAAAATAACTTGTCCTTTCAATCATTTGCTATAATAAAGTTCGCAACCCATTGATAACAAATTACCAGACATTAAGGCTGGCAAACTTTTGACACTTCCCATTAAACTTCCATTAATACTAGCAAGCTCATGACTGTCAAGACTGGAAAGTTGTCAATAACTCCAGCAATCATCCATTAATTCCAGAAATTTTCTATTTATCTATATTTCTTTCCCTAATTCTTTTTGCCGCAATCTGGTGGTAGAAAATATACATAAATTGGAAGTGATTTCTGCCAGTGTCATTCATACTTCAGTAGTTTCCTCTTCCAACCAATTCTTCAATTTGGAAACTTTTATTGCGGGGTGTGAGATTGTAAACATGTTTCCCTACAATTCGCAGAGCATTCGAGTTTCCTAAAAGGTATCAAGAAAATTCCCCAATTTCCCATATCTCCGAGAAAACTGTTTTACCTCCAAAATCTGTTCAAACATATCCATTTATCAATGGTTAATAGGAAGATTCCTTTAAAAGATTGTATAAGGATGTGCCTTCAATAAAATATTATACAGAAAATTCAACTAAGTATTAGTTTCCAGCCACTAGCACAAAAGGTTTTTTTTTTTTTTTTTTTTTTTGCGCAACATTTACTAATAAATGATTTTTTCCCTTCATCCAGCTAAAGTAATCCTGTCAAGAAACCAATAATGGTAAGAACGGAATAGTTGTAAATTCAGCTCTCCAAAAGCTACACGCAAATTAAGTAATTACACCATAAAAGCACGTTACGGCAAAATTTACATGCAATCACTATAACCAATGAATGTTGGTCAGTAAAAAATAGAAACGTAGTCAAGATTCAGACTAATTAATCATGCAGGAAATTGTTGGTTATGACAAACAGGTTAGCAAAATTAAGAACTAATTCACCAAAGTACATAAATGAGAGGATTAAAATACCACAAATGCCTAAATTTACATAAAAGAATAAATCAAGAAATGTAAAAATACCAATAAATTAGAAACAAAATAAGATAAAGATCTCACCTTTTTATCTTCAGATGTGGGTAAGAAGGGCTGTTTTTTAGGACTAGCAGCTGTGGGCGAGATGGAGCTGACGTGACGTCGTTTCCGGTCCGGTTCACCTGTGCTCCCCATTAGAGACAGACAAACCCTAGCCCTGTATACTCACTAACATCAAAGCACACATCAATTGCGCCTTAGTCGGCCAAACAGCATAAAACTAATCGCTAGTATTCATAACACGGATTATGTATGTGTGCCGTTAAAACCCTAATTCGAGACCAACGAAATTTATCTGCTTCGAAACCCTAGTTATACATAGATTGAAGGGAGCAGAATATAATTGTGCAGGAGTTATGGGCTATATATTTCGCTCTTCTTCTCTCTGTAGTCTGCTCTCTCTCTCTCTCTCTCTGTTCTCCTCACTCTCTCTTCTCTCCCTCTAAACTTGCGGTCATCTGGTATATCTATCTCTCCCCCCTCTCTCTCTCTAACCTGAAGAGGGGAGACAAATATAATTCGCATGGTAATTAAAACAAACAGAAAATAAATTTCATAAATTTCTTAAGGGTAATTTTGCCATTTAACAGTCCTAGTGCGTACTTGCAGTTTTTCAAGTCTCTGGTCCATGATCACGTCACGTGGACTATAGAGATGTGATTGAATGGCGGAATCTCATTGGAGAGTCTGAAAGGACAATTGAGCCCCTGTGTTCATAAGACCATGTTCGGTATAGAGGGATGGAAAATAAACTGTAACATTAGTTAAAAAATTAATAATAAATAAATGATAGCTGTAACGATTCGGTTTAGTAAATTAATTGAAGAAAATAAGGAACCACAAATCATATAACTCAATCATGTTTGAAAAAATAAATGAAATAAATTATTTTAATGAATGACAATACTTACATACTGATCTCCAATAATCGGGGATCTGGTCCAACATAATTACATACATTAATTACAAAATTAAGTAATAAATATAAAAAATAACTTTTTAAAATTATTTTCAGTCCCTCTTTTTTTGTTACTTTCCTAATTTTATGGATCACACACTCACCATGATTAAGTAAACATTGTAGTGTAATGAACTATCCTTACACTATTTCAAATAACCGAGTTTTTTTTTTTTTTCCTTTCTTATTTACCTTGACTAAAAATTCACTCACACATCCTCTTTATCTTTAAAGAGACCCGATTTTCTATTTAAAATGCAAGAAAGTACCATTGGGATGGGTGGTATGATCAACAAAATAAATAAATAAATACTGAAAATAAAAATTAATGTTTATATAACAAATATATAAGATTTTTTTTCTTTTTCTATTTTAGACTTGCTATTTAAAATGTAAGAAAGTGCCATTAGGATGGGTGGTATGATAGAAAATATTGGGGGAAAAAAAAAGGATGATAATTTTGTCTTTTACAAAAGAATAACAAAATTTATATCAAACAATTTTCATTAAATTTGCAATAATTTATTTTGTATTTTTTTGTTTTTAGAAGATAACAAAATTTACTATCATACCTAATTTGTCCATGTCATATACTCTAATTTCTTCATTTTTCTTTCAAAATTATACACTTAACACAATATATCATTAATTTTCACCACCTTTCTTTTTTATTTTTGCATTTATCTCTAACCAAACTGGCCTAAATTTTTTAATTTTAACCCGCCATCTTGTGACTTGTGTTTTGGGATAACAAAACACTTGGTCCCGTCAGGTACCCGCCCTACTCCATCCTATTTTAAACTGTTATGGGAGTGGTTAAATGATTTTGGGGCAAGAATATGAGTTATAACTATGCACATTTGTGAGGCAGGATGGGAAAAGGTCACCCCGCTCCTTCCCATTTAATAGCGATAAACTTATAATTTATTTTTATATTAAAAAGTTTTACGTATGTGTTAAGTAAACTTTAATTTAACCTATTTCAATCACTTGATATCCTCTTATACTGTTATTGTTTGATAATGTTTATGTATCATTTTAATATTTCTACAATAATAATGAATCTCAAGTTGCAATTGAGAATTTGAATATATGTCTTATTAGCATAAGAGAGGATGAATTATTACCATGGTGAAAATTTATTTCATTAATTATCTTTGTTAATTTCGTAATGCAATTATAAAATTATCATAAACCTATTGTTGTCCCACCCCCACCCAGCTTAATAAATGATTTTGGGCCGGTATGGAGGGACCAATATCCTCTATAGTAGTACAGCGGTTCGGTTCAATCAAGTTAGGGAAACACTCTAAAAAAAATTTGTAATTTTTAACCCATCTCGCAACTTTTGTGTAGGTTGCAACATTAACTTATTGAAACTGAAATTAGAGATAATTTTATTTCGGTATGGAAGAAACCATGCTAACACAAGGATGGGAATGGGATTCATATTCTCAGTCTGAAACCGCCCGTACTTCACTAAATTTTTCCAAAAGTATAATAGGTTCGCACCATGCATCATTTGGTTAGCGTAAAGTAACAAAAAATGGAAAATTTTAAATTATTTTAAGAGTTGATTAAATAGAAAATGAAAATTTTAAGGAAATTAGGATTCCGCATTTCAATAATTTTTTCTAAAACATTTATTGCATAAAACAAATAAATTTTACTTTCTCACGAAACATTTTTTTTTTATAGGTTAGTTTTCTATTATGCCCAAAGTCAAAGTTGTTTATGCATTAAGTTTTCACTCTAACTCCAATCAAATTTGTATCTCAAATGAATGACATGACACCTATGAAAAATCAAACACTTAAACCATTTTCACCTATACATTAATACTGAACAAGGGCAAAAATAATATACATAGGACAATCCTCAGGTCATGATCATTACCAGGACAAAAGAATAAATAATTAATAATTCATATTTTACTATTTTTTGTTAAAATAAACCATTAAATATAAAGAGTATTTATATAACATAAATTTACTTGTTTTATTGTAATTTGAAATCAGAAAGGTATTTGGGTAAGTAAATAATTTTATTTTTCTTTTCATGCTACCAGAACTAACAAAATAATATTTTTTTACATTTTTTTAAAAAAATTTATTACTATAATGAATAATAAAAACTTGATTTTTCTTTATTTCAATTCACTTATTTCACTTTTTTTTTTCATCATAAATTTTAATCTAGCTAAACAAACCTCGATCATTTATCAACCCACCATTAGCTATTTTGTTTGACCACGTGGGCACATGGGCTGGGTGAAGACTCAACTTGCCCCATCGTTGCAGCACTAAATGATCAGCCCACCATTAGCTATTTTGACTATGACCATATATGGGCTAGGTGAAGACTCAACCTTACCCTATTTGGACCACGAGCACATATAGATTTGGTGAAGACTCAACTTGGCCCATTACTATTGCAGAGTGCTATATCATCATTATTTATCTACAACTCGTGACTTTATTGGTTAATTCATCAAAACTCAATACAGCTTTTTAATACTACCACCGCTTTCCACCTCCACCATCATCCATAATTGTTATCATTCTTTAAAAAAAATATTAAAAGAATATTATTTTATTAATTTAATTTATATATCACTTTTAAAGAAATGAATTTGAAGTTCATTTATTATTGTTCAAACAAAATACTATAATGATTATTATCTTTCAATTGCTACTCATTTTATATTTGCAATAAAATAATATAACAAAAATGACCATTTCATTCTCATTTCATTATGTTCATACATATCAATTGCAACATTAATATTACGCCAATTAATCTGTCAGACACCCCCAACTCAATTATTTGTCTATCCTTATCAGTTCCATGTGAAAGTTTAAGACTATCAAGGAGAGGGAAAAAATAAAAAGCAAAAGAGGAAAAAAAAAGAAAAAAAGAAAAAAAAAAGACAAATAAATTTACCAAATGAATTACTGATGTGACCAAATTTGGTCTTAGTTTGTGGTTGTTCGTGTTGAAAACGCAGCCATTTCTATTTTTTTATTGTGATTTAAAAAAAATGAGAATTGGCTGCAAAATCACATTTGGTAATGACTTTTGCATTTTGAATTGTTAAAAAAAATATATATCTGATATATTTTTTTTAAAACACTAATTTATTAACCTGTTTTAACACTTTAATCTTCTGTTTTTTTACAAAAATGTCGGAACACAAGCTCTGATAAATTACTAATGTTTTCAAATCCCAATTGCCAATTGTTGTACGAGGGCAACTACACTTATTCGTTATGTAAGTTTGTGTTATTTTTTTAAGTACAGTGGAAAACAATAGTAATAAATTGATGAACATTGTAACTGTTTTTCAGTGTTTGATTCATTAACCAGGAAGAAAAAAATATAAAAAATGTGATGTTTACGTGGAGAAAGAAGTTTGAGAATTACAAGTTTAAACAATTGGTACGTGTAATATGTACTTACTTTATGTAGGGCTAGTTTGGTGTAGTGGAATAAAATAAAAGAAGGTGGAATGGAATGGTTTTTTTTTTTTTTTCATTCTTGTGTTTGGTGCCAATTTTTAAGTTTGAATCAACATTATCCACTATTTTTAAAGAATGATCATTCCATTATCATTTTACATTATAACAAAATGAATGATCATTCCATTCTCACCTCCGTTCTCATTCCACTCTAATTCATTTTACCATACCGAACTATCCCTAATAAGTGAAAAATAGAAAAAAATGTACAAAAAAGTGAATGTT
>JAOTQH010284623.1:0-10051 GCA_025631255.1 Cornus kousa
ACTATGAACCAGAATTATAATTAACTAAATGCACACAATTTACTAAAATTTTAGGGTATTCAGTTTCTCATGTACATGCAAATTTTTATGTTTTATTCTTGCTGATAAGCAAAATTATTTTGGATAAAGTTCCAATTTCAAATATTCAAAGTGCAAAGAACTATTTTCATGATTTGGTTTCCAAAATGAGTCTTCGCTGAAAAGAAGAGACTAGTTTGCATCGTTACATTATAAAAGTATACAATTATAATGATTAGACTTCAACAAATTTCAACTTCTACATTCAAAATTATGATCATGAGTATTTGAAATATATTAGTAAAGTGCAAAGAATCTGAAGATAGAAAACCTAATTCATCACGGAAGGAGTCCATATATATATATATATATATATATTTCAGTATACAAGGAGTCCAATTTTTCCTTTTATGGTAAAGCAATAATTTAAACGAGTTTTATACTAGTATAGTAGTACGATTTTCTATTTTTGAAGAATCAAAATTGTGGAATCATACATGCTAGTTTCCTAATGACCATGTGACACATGGGATATTAAATGGGTAATCCATAGTTGGCAGTTTATCATAACCGCTGATACAAAATTATTTTTGTTTATATAAAAAGATAAATGAATAAGATGAAGGGGTGGTTTCAAGTGTGCCATCATTGCTATGCACATGGACTACTCCATTGTCCTTGTCCCTGTCTAGTCAATTTTGGTTTAAAGGAATCATAGTTATTAAAAGTGGCACTAAGGATTCCTGATGGGGAATCATCTTTTACAAGTGACTCTAAGGATTTGTTCGAAGTTGGAGAATCAGAAAAAATGAATTAGTAAATTTACAAGGATTTGTTCGAAGTTGGAGAATCAAAAAATATATATATATGAATTAGTGAGTTACATGTAAATTTACTCCAAACTTGTCAACATGTGAGTTGGGAGGGGATGGGATCCATTCTCCTCCATTCTATAGGTAGACGTATTGTTTAGTACGACTTGATCAAATACAGTTCCATGTTCGTATAGTACAACTTTTCTCATGTCATACACAAGCATAAGAATGCCCAGAACTTCAATATGCATATACATGTTTGCGTGAACTATTCAGTTCAGAACTAAACACTCAGGAAGCAACTTAAAAATGCATACCCAGTTAATCAAAGGTCAAGTCAAAACCTAATAATTCAATATCATGGGTCAGCTACATTGTTCACAATGCAGTCTAATTTTTTATTTGTTTTTTATTTTTTTTAAAAGAGGTAAATAGGATTCATAATAAACAAAGCTAGGGAATATTATATACTACATAATTTACCCAAGCAAAAATATATATACTAAATACTCACAATTTTTAGCTTCCCCACTTCTTTAGTTATCTTGTTGAACTGTGTCCGCAGATTGATCAGCTCAAATTGACCTAAATATCCACATCAAGATGTATCAAGTTATGTCGAAACACACACACACATAAATCGACTAAAGCCAGAGATAGTTTACGTTTTCGCCATTGTTGGTCGAGAAGAATGACCTCGTCGACTAGGTCGACGTTTGCAAATCGGCGGCGTTGAGATTCGCGAATAATTTCCGGATTGTGACCCTTCTCTACCCTGAACAGATTTATGTCCAACATTGTCTCTCTACAACAAGAAGAGACTTGGGGTTTAAGTATATAACCAGACAACCAGAAGCGAGTATAGTGTAACAATTGCAAAATTTGGATCTTCCCGCTATATATAATGAAAATACAAATACAAGTTTGAATTGGTTTAGGACCCGGTGTTTCTTGTCCCAATTTCTTTCCGTTTGTTTCCTTATACAAATTATACATAATTTACATAAATAAATTATTAGTACCATGCAGCAATTCCTTCCCCGTATAGGATTCGGATTGTGGAAGTGGGTCGGATCTTTTGTGAAGTATTGGGCCTGAATCCAAGATGTGTCGCCCTTATCTTGCTTGGTCTTTTGTGGGTTGGAATTGGTCTCTCTTTTGTGGGTTTGGGAATTGGTCTCTCGACTCCACACTTAACGCTTTTCCTCTTGTTCGGCCCATCTTCATGATGTGTCATGCTTTTATTTTGTTTAATTTCAATCACCAAAATATAATTATTCCGTCAAATAAACTCAACTACCTACATAATCTAATCTCTAGTAAATTGAAAAGCTTCGGCATGACCTAATGAAGATGAAATAGTGAACATAATGAAAATCTCAGCTGTAAAAATTGGGTGAAACTGAAAGGTAGACCCATAGAATCAGATTCTTTTCTTTGGGTCTATCCATTGTAGTTTGTATGTTTATTTATTATTATTATTTTTTCTTTCTTTTCTAAATGGTCAATTCTTATTTACTTCTCTTGTTTTGTGAAGGTTGTCTTCACTTCTGCTACTTTTTAGTTCTCTTATCTTTATCATATATATATATATATGACTTGTTTTATATTTTATATAATGAAAACCTACATAATATCAAATACACTTGTGGGAATAACCTTTCAGAAGTAAATGTAACATTTGAAAATTACCCAAGAATAAAAGGGAATGACCTTCCAAAAGTAATATATGAAGCAAGAAGCAACAAAATATTTATCGCAACAAAATATTTCACCATACATCATTTTCAACATAACCTTTTCATTCTTTGCCCCCTGCAACAATCAACTACCAAGACAAGTGGTAGGATTGAAGCAAAAGAGTAAAAATAAATTATATATTTGTAGTTCTTTCACAATTCTATTTCTAGGTCTGCTATACAAAGGGTATTCATTTCATCCACCCAGAGTAATTTCTCAACTCATAACACAACAAATAGCACAATGATACAATATTGAAACATTCAAATACTATGCTACTACAACTTGTACAAAAAGAATGATAATTAATGTGAATTTTGAAAGGGATGCATTGCCTGATTAAACCAAGCAACTATCATGGCCATTTGGATGTTGATATGCCGCCATACAGCAGCAATCTTCACTTCTTCCCCGAGATCCATCCTCAAAACCGAATAACATAAATTAATGCCCCATAGGCCTCATCTCATATGTGCAATTCTCATATGCAAAGAATTGGAGCCAATAGTGAACTCAGCAAAAGCCTTCTTCCATAACTCTTTTCATCGGCCAACATGTAAGTGCGGCAACTTTGGAGGATCACAGCTTATCAGATTCGCCCACAAATTTGCAAGCGTCAGAAAGTAATGCTCCCCATTCCATTCCACCATTTTGATGTCTGATAAAATCGAACAAAAATATACTAAATGAGACAGTGAACTACGAGGAATTCTCAAGATACTACAACACCATTATTAGTTTGCTTTGAATTGATCAATAAAAATGTGTATATCAGATTTTTAGATGGTTTTGTGACCGGTTAGAGATTTTAACATTTCAACAAAACTATAACAAAATGTAACGTTCTTCAAAGAAGTTTCTAACAGACATGATAGTTTAAATTTTTTCGCATATTAATCCAAAACTGCTGCCACAATTAGTAAAATATGTAACGGAGATGAGTCTTGTCAAGGCCTGGACCGACTCAGGAATTCAGGGGTGACATATTTTTATCATTTTTTGGTTTTAACTAAACTAAGAATTTAAGTTATGCTCACCAGGTACTGTTCCAGAAGTTAAGCCTGACAGGTGACACAAAGGTTCTTGTTGACCGAAAACATGACTTCCAAGTGCAAGCTCATCAAGATCATATACTTGCTTAATGGACTCCAGTAAAGCCTGAACTGTTCCATCATATTCAATACCAATTGGATCATATATACTCCGTAAAGCTTCTTCAAGTCCTGAACTCGACCATAGAGTATAGCATTCCTCCAAAAGAGCACATACGTTCGTTGAATCTACAGAATTCAATATTATCCATGGCTTGTAAAGTTTGACTGAAGCTCCAATAACAACTACTACTCTATAAACTTCTCCGAGGGCAAGAATAAACTGCTTGCCTGTCATCATTGCAAAAATAATACTAATGAATTAATTGAAGCAGTCAAAAATATTATATAGACCAAAAAACATGGAACACTATCATCATAAATAATTACTACCCTTTTTGAGTGAAGAATTCAGTAATTAATATTGCTATTGCTCTTTAATATGTTGTTGTTGCTATTGTTGTTGTCATATATTACCATTGCATGCATAATGAAACTACCACAGTACCTCGAGGATCAGAAAGTATTTGACTTCTGACATTCTCTTCTAATGACTGCCTCCAAATCCAGGAACCGTGTTTCAACTCTTGAGCACAAACAGCAATCATCTTAGACCATGTGGATACATAATTAGTTTGTTCCTCCATTGATCCCAATGTCAGCACATATAGCACTGAAGTGACATGTTTCAAGAGTTCAATCATTGATTTCGTATCCTTCTCTGCCTGTGACAACAAACTACAAGTTATAGCAAGTCGTATCCAAGCCAAGAATCTCTGAAAAGAGAACATTGCATTTACTAATTCGTGATTGCGATAAAAATCCAAGCCAAGAATTTCTAACTACATTTTTATTTCATACGAATATGTGCCTGACACTGCCTGTCTGTCTGACTCAAGACATCAATGCAAATACCGATGTATCATCCATCTACAAGCAAAGTTGGAAAGGCAATATACAACCTCGATGTGTCACACATGGTTAAAAAAAAGCTAATAAAATGGGTAAATATCTCCTCCACCAACACTACATGCTCAACCTGCTACCAGCACCCCCACCCTCCCCTGCTCTTGCCCTCCATTATCCCTCTCACTCACAGCCGGAGCTACCTCCACTATCCCTCTCACACAGACACATAGCCACACTGCCTTCAACCCTTCACCATCATCACCCCAATTCCCTCGCTCTGCACCATCACCACATCATCTCTGCGTGTGTGTGCGCACGTGCCAATGTAAAAAAAGAAAAAAAAGAAAGAAAGAGTAACCAACGGGTTAGTGGCCTAGCGGTATCAGCCGCTTACTTCCCAAAGGGAGGTCGTGGGTTCAAGTCTCAGAAGAGACAAGTGTGTGTGAGTACCAACTAGGAAAAAAAAAAAAACAAGCATTTAGAAAGCAAGGGGAAAAAGAAAATGAAAAGCCAAATACATTACAATTAAATATGCAGTTAGTTTCTTGAATTTGAATATTTTTCTATGCATTTGAACAAAATAAAGAGAAATTTATAGTGTTTGTGTTTTTTTTCTTGATAAATAATGTGTTTTTTAAAGAGGAAATAATTTTTTTAAATACATTAACTATCTTATTTGAGATGAGAAAGAATGTCCTCTAAAGGTTTCTTCTACCATTTTTTTTTGTCTTAAATATTGCATGTGGTAATTTTATTAGGGTCCCGAGGTTCTTTGAAATTATCCTTGGATCACAATTTTGAAAAAAATTGCAGTCAACTTTCATTGAGGTTTTTCAAAATCACACTGATCACCCCTGCTGTCAGTCAACTGTTTGGTCAACAAAGCAGCAGAAAATGCTGTTATATGAAGCGAAATGATGTAAATGTCCCTAATAACTTTATGAAATGTGACCTATACATATATATATAGCTTAATAATTAAAGAGAAGATGCAGTCAAACATCAAAATCTATAGATGCTAACATTTAAAAGGTTCAATATGAAAAAAAAAAAATAAAAAAAAATAAAAAATTACTATATAAATAGAGAGACGAGGATGAAGGAAATGCCCATTTGGGTCTCCTGGAAGGTATGAGAGATTCCATCCAGGCCCTGTTCATCTTCTATATATATATGTCTTTGGATAAAGCAAGAATGAGAACTTATGTTAAGAGAGACAAGAAATGGAAGGGTTAATAGGGTGCTTTCAGAAGAAGAAAAATTGAATCTTAAAGTAAATCGTTTCTTCTAAATTTTTTATTGAGTTATATACTCTTTCTTTTTTTTTCTTCTTTTTTTTAATGGATTTGATATAAGCATGTGATTTATTCTACAAAAAGTCAATTATGGTAAGGAAACAATTTAAGTGCTCATACAAATGTTCACAACACGGCACGCTAATTAAGGGTTAAAATCAGGCACAACATAAATATATCAATCATATGGTTACCCTCCTTTTAAGCAGGCCTCAATTACCAATAATGCAAATTTATTATATTCCCTGAAGTGAGTGTGACTCGTTGAAATTAACTAGACAATATTAAAGCGGAAAATATTTTTCAAATAAAGTACTAGCTTTTCTAGAAATGGCAAATTTATGTTCCAAATTCAACAAGGATTAAGAAAAAGGCATTTACTAATTGTAATTTTCTTGACAGGCGATATTCTGACTCCAGTAGTTGGAACTTTGGTTCATGCAGAACTTGAAGGAATTCATTGAGGGAAATATCTCTTGCTGGATGATCCTCTGAATAAACTTCCTTGGATATTAGATTCTCTTGGTGAAGTTCCTTACAAACCTCCTACAGTAAGAGAGGATGAAAGAGAACTAAGAAATTGGAACACATCGAATGTTTCACCCATTCAGTAACAAAGAAACACCCGGAGCAAATGAATAAATACATAAAATTAATTGAGCATCTGATTCTAATTTCAGAAACAAAAAGGAAACGTCATACATTCAACGCCATCTACTTTAGTTGCTCCTAAACAAAATCAGCAGTGACATACAAAAATTAGGGGGAGAGAGAGAGATTATTAATAATAATAAGATGAATACCATTCGAATGTGAAGTATGAAAATATCTTCAACTACTATTTTGTTAATTTTTGTGAAGCTGTATATGTTTTAACTTTTACACACTATGAGGTAGTTCCATAACCTACATATTTCACAGCCACACAGAGTTCCAGCACAGGCTCGAGACAGGCCTAAGGCGTGAAATTTGAAATATATATATTTTCTTTTAGTACAATAACATAAATAGTATTAATTAATTCTACATTTTTGAATCTTTATACTAATTAAACAATAAAAATGAGTAAAAAATTAAGGAATAAAATATATAATAAGAAGTTAGAAGAATTTTAGAAAAAATAAAAAAGGATGTGGAAAATGAGAGATAATTTAACTAAATGAGTACCAAATAATGATTTTTTTATAGTTCAATTCAATAAAAAAAAATGGGACAGAATATATACAATTGATTCAATCTATTTTTATCATTAAAAAGGAAAACCAATTAAATTAAGTAACATTCTAAGTTATTATATTTATATGGAGTCTTTCTAATAATCATTATTTATAAGGGGTCTTTTTTTATTTTTTTTTTATTTTTTTTTATTTATTTATTTTTCAGAAAAACACTTTCCAAATAAAGGGGCTTTTTTTTAAATAAAAAAATTATCACTTTCTGAAAAAAAAAGAGCAGCCTTTTCATACCACATTATCTACATGAGGCCTTAGGCAACTGCCTCAATCGGCTAGTGATTGCTCACCCTGGGTGGTTCCATACTTTCTTCTATTACATTGATATACAAAGTAAACAACACTCCTCCAAAAAAAATGAATTATAAAATGAGGGGCAAACATGACATTTACAAGAATTTCAACACCATTCTGACACCAACTCTAACAGGGGGTAATTCTGTAGGTTTCCGGAAACATTGTATCTATGTGTGTACTTAGGGTAAAAATCTGAGGGGGGGTCTGTAATTTACCCCTTATATTAAAATTCTATAGTAAGACTTGTATAGTAAAAATACTAATGATAACTACAGCATATACATTTTAAATTTTATTTTTCATATTACTTGTTCAATTTTTTACTAAATCGCCCCCAAGAAAAAATTCCTGGGTCTGCCCTGTGCTTGGTATAACACAAGAAGTTGCCTGGCTGTGGTGCCTCATGGGTACGGACAATAGGTTGGAGATTAGAGTTTCACCTCTTTGACATTCAATTACAATTTTAATTTACACTAAAATACCAAAATTCATGGTCAAATCAATGATTTTAATTACCTCAAACTGTAAATACAGCCAGATTGTGCTTTAATCTGACCGATGGGATTAAAGGGAATCTGCCGCATGTACTATGGACCGCATATCCTAGGTGGTCCCAATACTAAGCAACATCAACGAAATAGCAACATTTTCCTTAATCACCTTTTTTAGAACTACCATTATTTTCTGCAGCTTAATTCTATGCTGATCTCCTCAGAAAATCCCAGAAAAATCAGATAGGGAATATTAACGGCGATGAGTCCTTGAACAGTATATCAACGACCAATCATAATAAACAATAAAAGATAATAAATGGATTTTCTTCTTAAGAACAAGGGAAAAACTGAGGGCAATAAAAGCAAGATTGAGGTTTGAGGATGATCACTCCACTCCTCTAATGAAAGTATGCTAGTGCTACCAACATCTTATTATGCATCTCACATTCCGTAGACTATTTCTAGAAAAATCAGATTGGAAATATTAGTGGAAAGGAGTTTCAAAAAATAAGAAATGACTGACAAATAGTCATAATAAATTGTTTTTTTCAAACATCCAAATTTATAAGCTTCAGATATAATTGCAATCAGAACATAAAAGGATGCAGAAAATATCAATATAATATTGAAACAGAAAATATCAAAACACAGAAGGTAAAACTCATTACCAACCTCGATTTCCTCATCAAGAGCTACCACTTTCGCATCATCACCAGAAAGAGCAGCTGTACTTCGTGATTTCTAACAGAAAACAGACTTCATGAATTTGATACTGATTATAACTTAACCCAGAAAAAATTACAACTAGTGTACTAACCTTTAAACTGTCTAGATGGCATCTTGCAGAAAAGCATAATTCATCCTTTAATTTACAATAAAAATCCACATAGGTATTCAGCTTGCTAGAAGATTCATCTCCCTGACTAAGAAGAGAGTTCTGATCTTTTGCTCCATTTTGAGAGGAAGCTTCTTTGAATTCCCACGAACCATCATCGAAATCATCATCATCATTCACCAACTTAGAATCAATTACTGTTCCAGTGGCTTCCAGCCCATCTTCAGATGGTTTTTGTGTAGAGTCAAGAGAAGGCTTCTCAGCTTGACCATATAAATTTGAAATGAGATCATTGATAGATATATATGAACCTTGCAGATGAATGCCATTTCTTGGGTAGGATTCAGGCCTATGCATAATGTCTTGAGAATCCAAGGAGGCATCAGTTTCCGGTTCCTCATCGCCAAAAATGGACAAGGGCAGGGCCCCTTTATTCTCTAACTTTGACTCATTCCCCTGAAAAGTAACAAAGAAAACTGGTAAACAGAAAATTGACGTGTCTACAGGTAAATTTCACTCTATTGATAATATACAAGCCTTCAAATTAACAAACACTAGGAAACACAAAGAAAAACTCTGCAGAAATTCCTATATGGCAAATCCTATAAAGGTCAGACGCAAAACAGTGAGGACACAACAATATATAAATGTGATTCAAACAATCATTTAGTTTGCTTATTTAACTTGCAATATTCTTCTCAAAATCAAGTATAGATAATAAAAATAAAAAATAAAAGTCCCACGATAGTTAACAGTTACCATGAATTTGTGGAACAAACCACCATGCAGTAGAACAAACGACAAATTGTGATCAAGTCTTTTTCTCAAAGAATTTCAGGTATTTTAGAGATCATGGATGCATAGGCAGATATCTCGGAGTGCGGGGTTAAATACTTGGATCCCTACCGGCAATCTATATGGAGCTCCTGTAAGTTGTTTACTTTATTTTTTTTCTTTTTTCTTTTTGTTTTTTGATCAGGTAAGTGCTCACGCACACTTTTTGCCTACACCCCAGCTGGAACCCCTCCTCCCATCTTTGAGGATGTGGAGGTTATACCATTGGGCTAGAGGCCCTTTGGTAGCTCCTGTAAGGTTCATCATTCAAAACTACATCAATGTGGGGTTCCCTTATGGTATGAACTGAAAGGAGTTTAGCCGTTAGCCAGATGGTGAAGACAATACTGGACAAAAGCAAATAGGCCCACCCTGATCAGAAGTGTCTTTCAAATCTACCAACGTGCTTTTTGGTATACCATTGGGCTAGAGGCCCTTTGGTAGCTCCTGTAAGGTTCATCATTCAAAACTACATCAATGTGGGGTTCCCT
>JAOTQH010284634.1:0-19585 GCA_025631255.1 Cornus kousa
TTTTTAATTTTTATTTTTCCTTATTTTTTTTTTTTTTTTTCCCATGAGAATTACCTTCTAGTTTCATACTATATTAAGTGAATATCATTTTTTTAAAATATTTTTTATAAGTGTAAATTAAGTGAATATCATTGTTCTTGGGCTCAATGGAGTACGCGTTTTTCTTTTTACATTTTTCAGTTATAAAATTTTGTAGTAGAGCTTATGTTCAAAATGGGATATCTTTTCCTTTTCTTGGTCTGGAATGGGATTTATAGATCTGGAAATTTTCTTATTAATTATCATATTCCAGGGAAAGGTAGTTGTTATTAGAGGAGAGGGACCTAAGGGGGGTCCGGGCATGGCTGAAATGCTGACACCAACAAGTGCAATAATGGGAGCAGGTCTTGGGAAGGTATAATGATGTTCAATATATGTGAGTTTGTGATCATTATTATTTCTTAATTGTACTGACTCGTCCAAATATGGTTTCTCTTTTGCATCTGGGTTGTAGCTTGATCTCTTAATAAAAACTTGTTTGTTGTGATCATATGAAGGTAGTTCTGCCCATCCCTGCCACATGGAACAATTTATTTTTCACCCTTTTTGGGTAATTGGTGTTCTGTTTTTGGGGAGCAGAATGCGGGGAGAGTGTGAACTTTGGAGTTAATAAACACCTGCATGTGTGATCCTTAATAGACATGACTTCCTTTAACACTTGAATATTTTTTCTGTTATAAGATGAGCTTTGTGAATGTACTTTCTGTTAATGCTTTCTCAGTACATGTTTCATCGACCTAAGTTGACACTGCTGATGTCCTTTTCTTTCGTACATTACTTTGGATATCGCTTTTGAATAATGCAGGAAGTTGCATTGTTGACTGATGGAAGATTCTCAGGAGGTTCACACGGATATGTTGTTGGCCATGTATGCCCTGAAGCACAGGTATTTTTTTTCTTAACCATCTAGTTTGAATTGAATTTTACTGAAAAAAAAAAAAAAACTATTTCTTTCTTACATCTCTTAATGTTTACACGTTCCTCTTCGTTATGTAATTTGTTATCTCCTATTTGTTAGTCACTTGATCATTAAATAAGTAGGCTTTCTTGAGACAAATTGGGCAAATGAATATGGTATTTTTGAGCTAATAACGCATAAGGGTGCAGGGAAAGGACTCGATGAGAAATGCTCCAATGTATATTAACACCTATATGAAACCTGATTAATGGAAATATGTCCATGTGTAATTGATGGAAATGATATGTATCTTCAGTAATGTGAGAAAGATTGTAGAAATGTAGTTTCATGTTTTTTTGGGTACCATCATTTACTTGGTGAAATGAATTTTTAGTTTTTGACAGTATATAGTTTTGAGTTTGTTTCATGTCATTCCGCCGGACCAAATTTTTCATCTGACCTTTTGCCATCTCTATACTGTCAAGGTCTTGAATGACAATGACGATAGTTGATTGTGTTGGTGTTAGACAATGTCATCTCAGAGGGACACAAAGCCCCTTTTGTTTCTCCGAAGCAGCACCGTCCTATTTTGTACCTTTTCCCCCTCATAAATAAACCAGACATGGAACTCAAACGGAAATGTCAATTGTCAATCTGAAAATCCATGCTTCCAATATTTAATGAGGAATATATTCCCCAAACTGGAATTTCTGTCAAATCAGAAGTGCTGAATTTGTTGGGGGCATTGGTGACATGGTGGGGAGGGGATGCGGAAGAAATTTTGAATGAAGGATATTGTGACATGGTGCAACATGGATGGACCATAATGGTTCATTGCAAATTTAAAACCTCAATTTTCTTCTATCAATCTTGAATATGTTTACAAGGGCCTGAAAAGAAAAGGGACATCAAAAGACACTGGAAATCTGTAATGGCATAAAGGATACATGGGCATAAATGAAAGATAAGCCACCTAATTTAGAAGATTGAATCGACACCTTTTTCCTTGTTTGGCTAGTATAAATTGATACCTTATGCAGGATGTTATAAGCTTCCACAGTTCTTTGAGGATTACATTAAAAAAATTTCAGGAAGGTGGTCCAATTGGTCTCGTCAAAAATGGAGACATCATCACAATAGATATTCGTGAGAGAAGAATGGACGTTCATTTAACAGATCAGGAGATGGCCGAGCGAAGGAGGAAGTGGAGTCCCCCTGCATACAAGGCTGACCGAGGAGTTTTGTACAAGGTATGCAAAATCTGATTTGATGACTATTTACCATATAGGTTGTGACACCTTTATTGAAGGAATATCTTTTTTTCATTCCAGTACATCAAGAACGTGCAGTCAGCCTCAAAGGGATGTGTGACTGATGAATAGTAGAGTTCGAATTTGTTAGGAAGGTATAGAGTGAATCTACAAGCCCGACTTATTACAAGCCACAATTTGGGCGCCTTGTTGCGGCTCTTTAGGGTAACTTTATGGTGGTTCCTCCCCCTGCAATAAGTTATGTTCATTGCTTTGAAGTTGATTAGATTGTACATTTTCTGTACTAGTTTTCATTGAAAAAGTTCCATGGATTTTTGGCTTTAAAATAAAATGAGTTCAAATCTGAAAAAGAATATATATATATATATATATGTTGATTAATTAAATCCAATGGCAGAATGCATGGAAATATTTCTAACACTTGCCATTATTGTTCATTACACCTGTCAGTTCAAAATGTTTGGGTATTCCATTTCGATTTCTTCTGTAGCATGGGTATTTGGTGTGTTGTCTGAGCCTTTGTTTTCCAGTATTGTTGAATAGTATCTTATAAACCCTAACTATGTACATATTTTTTTTTCTTTAGTTGGTACTCACACATATGCCTCTACTGAGGTTTGAATTCTTGACCTCCCTTTGGGAAGTAAGGGCCAAATACCGCTAAGCCTGCCCGTTGTGTAAGCGAATGAACTATGAGTTTGTCATTTAAATCTAGTTTGCTTATGAGCATTTTGCTCCTCTCTTTATGTCAACAAAGCTCTTGGTTTACAGCCCAAAAGTACATGTATGACTGTATGTGTGATATTTGTTTTTGTGTGTGTAATGTTGCTATAAAAATAGTAAGAAGTGTATATTGTTGCTATGCAGATGAAAATCTGTGTTCCAAATGAAATGGTTTGATCTGTACCTTATTAAGAAGGGCAGGTACCAAAATATTATATTGATGTGTTCCCTGCTCGCCTACAAATGATCAAATTGGTAGTCACTGTTGGTTGATTACTACATCCGAATTGACTCGGTTCAAAATTCAAATCATGCTTTGAGTATCTGTCGGTCTGTCATAGATCATCATTATCATGCTTTGAGTGTCTGTCGGTCTTTCATAGATCATCATTATGAGGATTTCCAAATACAGGTCTACATTAATTAACTAAACAAATTTGGACAAAGGTTATAATAAGCTGTCACACATGCCCAGGGCCGTAATTGCAGTCTGGGTCGCCAAATTTAGTTACCCGTTCCATGATTCAAATATTGGGCCCACAATTTGGCGAGCCCATTGGAGGCCCACAATAGCCAAAAATGTAGTTTTGGCTCTCTGAAACCATTCTCCCATTGGACTTTCTCAAAATGTGTGTATATATCTATCTATTAAAATTGAAAGAAAAAAAAAATATAAGTGCAGTATATTTCACTATGTGACCCATAAAATATAAAGATTTGTACTTTTATAATAGCAGCTGTCCTTAGCACGACTCAAAAAAAAAAAAAAAAATGACTTTGATTGAGGAAAGCAGAATATAATTTCATTTGTTATAATGGAATGAGGATAAAAAGGATCATATACTTATTTATTTAAAAAGAATAACCAAAATACTATTTAGTGATCGTGTGATTTAGATTTTTGAAAATAGTCGTCTGAATATAAAAATAGTTTTTGAAATTTGAATGGACGTTGGCCGTATTAGACTTAGCAAGTAATGAAATTTATCCAGAGTCGTCATCGGACCGATAGACGTGAGAGTCGGGCTTTTGCAGTGGGCCGACTCTCCTCTGAACCCACTAGAACTTCATACAATATTGTTGCGCACACTGGAAGCTTTTTGAGCCCACCAATCAGCGCGTGAATTTAACAACTCAAAGCCTTTCCACGCTCTTTGAAGCCGCGTGCACACCACTAAAGCATAAAAGCAATTCCATCATCGTTTCAATACACCCAGCCAAGCTATATTACACCATAATTCCAGTGCACTACACGTTTCAAAAGTGCGACTGTGATTGTTTTAGAGAGAGAGAGACAGAGGGGCTGTCCAGCAACATTGGTCTCTCTCCTCTCTCGGACGTGTCGAGCTTAGACGCTGCTACTGCCTCCGTAGTGGGGTTTGAACCAACAGTGAAAACCCATCAAGGGTTCAAACTCTCCTCACTCACTCTCTCTCTCTCTCGGTATCTGATTATTCGTATTTGGGTTCTCTATTGAAGCTTCAAGTGAACTGGGTAATTAATTTGCACCGTTTATTTGGCTTTTGATTTTCCACTCATTGTTATTTTCTATTTGTTCAATCTTGGACTTAAAGTTCGTTTCTTTTTCCCCAAAAATGTGTCTATTTGGTGGACAATTTTTATATTACTTCATATAGCATTATTAAGTTGTTTATGAGATTGATGTGTCATTTTCTTTTAATCACATGAGGTTTTTTATTTTTTATTTTTTGTTTGAATTGCTTTGATTACATGAGGTTCTACTTAATATTCGAATTGATTCCATATTGTACAACGGGATTATATGCATCTCTTTTTTCTATGCATGCATTGATTGTGTCTATTTCTGTCTGTGTCTATGCGTGCATGTATATAGATTGTTTATCAGTTTGTTTTTATTCGTGATGAAGTTTATCATATCTTTTTTTTAATGGAAATATTTGTATATATATATAATTTTGGGAATCTATATATTGTTTGTCAGTTTGTTTTTATTTGTGATGAAATACTATTTATTATTTATTTTTTTCTTAAATGGAAATATTTGGATATAGGAATTTACTCTTGTTTTGTAACTTGCACATCAAAATGTCAATTTTTTTTTTTTTTTTTTTAATACCATGAGGTTCTATTTAATATTCGAATTAATTCCATATTGTAGAGTGGGATTGTAACATGCATCTCTATCTCTGTTTTTCTAGGCATGCATTAATTGTATCTATTTCCGTGTTTCTCTATGCATGCATGTATATATAGATTGTTTATCAGTTAGTTTTTATTTTTGATACCGTTTATCTTTTTATTTTTAAAATGGAAATATTTGATTTTTTTTTTTTTTTTGCACATCAAAATGCCCTTTTTCTCATTAGCACTAAGTGTACTAGTATTTTGATTTGGTATTTCTACATGGTTGTTGTGGTCTCCTTGTTATTCTGGAGAATGAATCTTGTACTAGTGTTTTTTTTTTTTCCGAATTTGTACTAGTGTTTCTGTTCTGTGTTTGATTTATTTATTTTATTTTTATGTTTACATCACTATCTGTGAAGAACATAATAATAGTTCTTCTTGTAGTGTAGAGATTGGTGGTTTTAGGGGAAAACTAAATCAATAATAGAATCTTGGGATAGTGAGTTGATCAATGCAAGAATCAAGATGTAGCATCTTCCTTGAAATCTTATTCAAATCTGTTTGATTTTGAATACTTTCCTTTTTATATAGTTAATAGCAGAACCATCTTTGGCTTATTTGTATTTGCTTTCAATTTTCAAAAGAAGCGAAAGCAATTTTCTAATATATTTTGCAAGAATTTTCCCATAAATGGTTCGGTTTCAAGAACTGAAACAGTTTAAGAGCTCATTTTTTTTTTTTTTTTAAATGATAGCGAGGCCCAATAATTTCCTCTAAATTCTGATGTTTCTGTCACCACGGATTATGCTTCATCTATGCTCTAAATGCTTCATCTATGCTCTAAACCTTTTGAACTTTTAAAATCCGGCAACGGCTTTTTGACTTCTACTGATTGCTTTTGGTTTGGTTTTTTCTCAAATTTATCTTCTGATATTTGCACTCAAACAATACTTTCTTCCACACCTGTGCGGAGCAACCTCCTCCTTACAGTTGATGTGTCATAATCTTATAGGATCACATGCCTTTTTATAATATTAAATAAATAAATAAAAAACAAAAAGAAAAATAAGCTACTTTGCGGTGGGTCCCACTACTACCAAGTGGCATGACATGATTGTATTCATGCTGATTCATGCCGCATTAGCTGTAAGGAGGAGGTTGCTCCTCGTGCGTTAGGAGGTAGAGATTTTTCTTTCCACTCCCTTTTTGTACTCTTGCACAGTTGCACCCCCTTCACTTTCTTTTCCCTAAAAAAAAAAAAAAAAAAGAAAAAGAAAAAAAGTCGTCCTTTTAAAGCATTTTCATGCTCCACCATTATCCCAAAAACTAATTTTGTGCTCCACTATGAAGGATAATTTTGTCATTAATTTATTAAAAAAATTAAGCAGAGTGCAAGAGTACAAAATTGGAGTGCAAATATCATTTTCCTTGTATATGGATGTAATTGATTATGCTTGTTACCAGGAGAGATGTATTATATAATTTCTGCTTTATGTTTTTCATTTGTCTTTCTTATATTTTAATTATCTTATTTCTCCTTTCTTTTTCCTCCTTGTTTTTTTTATTTTTATTTTTATTTTTATTTTTGGGAGATAGTAGTTTGACTGTTAATCTCAAGTATTAAATTGCTTATTACGGCTGTTACTGATTTTATTTGTTGGATATGACCTGTTGGAACTTTGATTTGCAGAATATGGATTATACGAAGATTGATGTTAATGGCAGGGATTGTATCGAGAAGGAAGCTGATTCATCAGTGACTGGTCATTCAGGAAACACTAATTCTTCTGATGAAGGGGTTAGACACCGGTTAAGGGACGGGGGTAAGGTGGTCATTGGTAATGGGCACAGCAGAAGTTTGGCCTTGAGCCCTCCAAATAAAAAAACTAAATCCCACAAAGAATGTACAGTGTCTGCATTGAGTAGTTCTTCTTCCAAGAATGCTCATTTGTTTAGCGGAAAGGTGGCACACAAGACCGTCAGATATAATGACAAATATCATTTTCATTCTCAACATAAAAAGAAAGGAAAGGCTTTGTGTATTTCCCAATCATCTGCCTGCCAAGAGGATCATCCTATTGTAGATTTGATGCAACAGAAGAGGCATGCTCAAGAATTCGGGCAGGTTTTCCCATGTGGAGCGTTAAGAAATTCTCAAGTGGAAGAAACTAGGAAAGGATTAATATCAACCAATGGATTTTCTTCTTTAAATGGCATGGGATGTCCTTCAACGGCATCAAGCAGTGATCGAAAAGGTAAAGGTGAAGACAAAGTAGTGGATGCTTGTAAAGGTTATTCAGGTTTTGCTCGTGGTAAAGGAATTAATTTCGTCAGTGATTCTAAACCTAATACTGGAAAGTTAATGTCTGCATCTATAAATTCTATTAGCTCACATAGAGTTACCGGTCAAAAAAGATTGGTGAGAAGCGGATGTGAATCTCCACATGACATAGTGAAGGCCAAACAGAAAGCTGAGAAGCGCAATAATTGTCGTATTGATCTTGAACATAATGATGCCTGGATTGTGGCGTCCAATTGTCCTCATAGAGTGAAAGGGAAAGGGGTTATGGATCATCATTTTTTAGCAAAAAAACCGGGTACTAAAACTATGCATTTGTCTACCAGGTATGACATTTGTGTGCCTTTCTTTGGTTAAACTATTTCTTTTGTTTGTGATTTTTTTTTTCTTTTTCATTTTCTTTATTTAGGAATCATGATTGTGATTGTAATACTAAGTTGCTGCTAAATTCTGTAGGATAATTGGAGTTATCTATTGATCTTTATCTGTTTCAGTACTTCCCTAAAGGCCATTATTCTGTATTCCCATACCAATGAAGGGTTCTGGTTGGGATGGATTACGTACATGCCTAAACCATGGTTTGTTTTGAAGTGGCATTCTGATGCTTGGCAGCCAGAGCACTAATAAATGCTCCTCCTCTAATAATTAGCAGAATCCAACTTTTATTCTGTATTTATGTGCTACAGTTCTGTCCAAACCTTTTGGGATCCTTACATGGATAGTAGTTTAAGTGAAAGTCTGAAAATGTGAGATGGACTTATTTTTGTTATTATTATTAATTTTTTGGTGCTATTGTTGGTAGATGTTTTGGTGCATCAACATTATCTGTCCTCTTAGTATGAGATATTCATATTTCATAATTATAGGGATAATGAAAAGGCCAACAGGATCAGTGATGTCACTAGAGATGAATTCGGATGCTTTGATGGATTAGGTGGATGGAGAAGTATGCATAACCGTATGAAGAAAACAACTCTACCCTTGTCTGACGAGGATTGGCGTCTTTCCAGGAGAAAGGATGACTATAGTTTTGTTCATCAACGCCACAAGAAAAGGGTGTTGAGAAAAAATGATGGAGATGGAGTTAGTAACAGCACTGTTAATGATTCTGCCAAAGACTGGGATCAGGACTTGTTTCAGCATAAATCTACCTCACCTGTAGCTGAAACAGTATCTCATATTATGTCTCAGTTGGATGAATTTGATGCACAGTGTCATGCGGCAATCTCACTCATGGAAAAGAAGAAACAAAGCTCCACTTCAAGCAATCATGTCAAATGCTCTACATCAGGTCCGGCCAATCACCCCCATGAAAACAGTGTGTTTAGAAAAAATAATGAGGATGGAATTTGTAACAGAATTGGTCATGATTCTCCAAAAGACTGGGATGCAGCCTGTCAGCATGGGTCTACTGCAACTGTTGCTCAAACAGCGTCGCGTATTATGTCTTATTTGGACCAATTTGATGAGTGTTGTGATGCGGCAATCTCACTTATGGAAAGAAATAAGGCAGGCTCCACTTCCGGTAATCGCGGTGAATCCTCTAGAGCAGGTTTTGATGATCCACAAATCACTTATCTCGGCGCAAATATAATTCAGAATCATCAGCATTTGGGCATTTCAGATCCAGTTGGAATAAGAAACATTGCCTCTCGAAGTATAGGTTGCAGGAGAAATGATCACTCAGATGGCAGGGCAAGACAGGTAGAATCGGATGAGATGTTGGCTCGTGAACTCCAAGAACAATTTTATTACGAGGTGCCAGAAGTTGCAGAGGTTTTTTTCTGGCTGTCTTATGTCTTAATTTTTTCATTATTATTATTATTATTTTAACTTATGGACTATGGTGAGATGCTTTATATCATTGTCTTGTTTGTGTTTATTCTACTATGAAAGATTAATGTGCACATAGAATTGGGATTGCAGCAGCAGGAAGATTCATGGCATGCTTTTTATAGTGGAAGCCGTCATGTATCTCACCGTGTAAGTGGGCCTCTGCATATGTCATGAATCGTGACCCTCTAATTATATACAATTATCAACTAGAATGTCACAGAGAGAGACATGAATGTCAGTTGGTGAGAGCAGTTTTTACTTCTTTTTTTTAAGTGCTAGGGCCAATAATGTAAGAATCTTCTACTTTCTAGAAGAATGTACAATCTTTCCCATATTTTGGTATCTTTCAACTCTCTCCAACAATCCACAACTTACTACTTTGAAAGACTAGAACTAACTCTTTTCCATAGACCACGTAGACATCCTTCTTAGTGCCTGCATGGTGCAACTTCCCTGCAATTATATGGGGTGTTACATAGAGCTCTTTAAGAAAAAATTGGCCAAACACTAATTTTTAATTAAATTTTATGTTTTCTGGTTTTTTGAAAATTTACTGTGTTTTTTTTCAAAAAACCAGGTCAATTTTTTTTATTTTTTTTTAAAATCAGTCTAAGTTACTGAATTTTCCTTTGGCTGTCTGTTATTTTTTTATATATATAATTATAATTGCTTAATCAGATGGTAGATGTATGTGCCTGCCTATGTAGGTTTTAAATGATGACCGATGCCTTCTTTTGCAATGCAGTTGCAGGGTATTAATATTGTGGATGCGCTAGAGGCATTTACTAGCAGAGTGGCTGATAACTTGCTTCCAGTTCAACATGTTTCCAATCAGTGAGAGAACTTTTTATATTTGAATAGATTTATATTTTTCCTCATTATAAACAATTATTGTTCATATTGGAAAAAAGATGCAGCTTGTGTTTGCCAGGCAAGTACCGAGTTCTAGCACTGTTCTTTACTTAGTGTTAAATTGACTGGAGTGTTATGATTCTGATTTTAGAAGTTTCTACGTACTGCTTTCAGATGCCATTTTTTTCCCTTGTTGGAGTTGGCATGAATGAGCATTTTGTCCTACATTAGTTGCATAAGCAAATGCCAGGATGAGCATATGAAAATTTAAATGAGTTATTTCACAAGCCTCGGGGGCATTTTAGTATCACCTAATTTTCTTTCACTTTCTTCACAAATCCAATTACTCTGTTCCTACTGGAGTTTTTGAGGATTTACCAGCTGATATTTTTTCACAAGATTCTGCAAATATGTACTTTAAAATCCTCTAGCCTGACTCGTTTCATAAATTTATTTGTCTGTCATTGGTGTGTCATCTGATCTATATTTTTCCAATTGATGAATGGAGTTGCAACCTTCCAGGAAATTTCTTTTTCTTTTCTTTCTTCTTCTTCTTATTTATTTATTTATTTGTTTTTTATTTTTAATTAAGACTTTTGAAGACTAGTATTTTCAGCTTGTATAACTTTTTTTTTTTTGCCCCTTCTGGTCAGACATTATGAAACGTTATTGGCTCTAGATGAGAACAATAGATATGTTGGTGCATCTATTGATCAGATTAATGAATTGCCACAGACAACAGTTCAGGTAAATACTTGAATAATACACATTGCTTTTTGTTGCATGTCTGTTCTGAGATACAGGGCAGTAAGTAGATCTTCAAGCTTGCTTGCTATTGATTTTGTTCTGTTTTCTTTTTCATGCAGACTGATGGTTTCGAAGAACCTTGTGCAATTTGTCTTGAAACCCCGACCACTGGAGATATTATACGCCATCTACCTTGCTTACATAAATTTCACAAAGATGTAGGAACTTGTAACCTTTGCTTGTTACTATATATTTCCTTTTTAAGAGAAGCCACCAAATATCTAACCTTTTTAACCCCCTCCTCACAGTGCATTGATCCATGGCTCGGAATAAGAACAACATGCCCTGTTTGCAAGTCTCCCATCATTTGATTTGCAGTAGGGCTTCTTATGCTTCATGTCATGATGTTTTTGCTTCAACTGAAACCAAAACCTTGAAGCTATATTATTCAAGGTGCTAAGGTAATCATAGATGCTACTTTTACCGACTTGAAACTTTTGGTAATTTCAGATCTGTGTATACTGATGGAGTGACTCGTTTGATTTTTGTTTGTATGATCTCTGAGGAGAGGGAAAAATAATGTTTAGTGTATATATGTTATTGCCCTGAAAGTTGTTTTGTCTAGGATATGCTTTTGCAAATGACTTATAGAGGTCAATATATGATATGTGCTTGACATACAACCAAGCCAGTGTAGTCATTCAGTTCTTTTATTTAGTGTGTTAAAATGTTATACATAACACCAGCAAATCATATGCATTTTTATCCGTTAACATTAAACACATTCTAACCCCTCCCCCTTCCCTTGCATCATTTTTTATTTTTATTCGCGTCGTGTTGGCGATGAAGGTGTTGGTGCAGAAGAACACGATTTCTCACTCCCTGTTATGTTTTATACTTGTGAAAAGCCCATTTTTTCTCTCTTCATTGTTTCTACAACTTAAATGAGCAGTGGTGTGGACTTCTCTTTTTTTCATTCACCTTGCCAACTGAAAGTTGCATCAGTGATGGAAAATGTAATTGGTGGAAAAGAATTAATGGACTCCTGAGGTAGAGAGTTATCTGGACATTTGATGAGCTTGGAATTAGACTATAGAGGTAAAAAGTTATCTGGGCATTTTATGAAATTGGAATTGGATTGTTCCAAAGGCTTTTACAGGTGTAGTATGGGCATTTGCCTTTGCTGAACCTTGGGGTGTGAGTACGAGACATTAGCCTCTGGGTTGACTTGGACTTATCCCAACTCAAACTGGGTTAAATATGGTTGGTTCTTAACTACAATAGATAATGCCACCATCTAAGCAGAAGCTGACCATTTCCCACTATACACCTGGTCCTCACTTCCTGGTCCAACAAAGGCCAAGGCCCAATTAAACTTGCAGAAGCATCAAATCAAATGATCAAAATATGATAGGATGGGAGAATTTGTCATTTTCCTTATATTCAATGATTCCGGAGAAATATTTATTTCCCAAGTTCATTTGAGAGGAAAAAAAGAAGAGTGAAGAATCAGTTTTCTTACATTTTTTTTTTTTTTTTTTTTTTAAATTCTTTTTCTTTTTGGTGGTGTTTAGACAGTGGTAATGGTATGAATCGAGTTAGGTTGAGGTGATGGTTTATGGTTGTCTGTTGATGGAGACCACATTGGATTTCATGGTGGAAATTTTCGATTCAACCAATAGATGGAGGGAGTATATTGAAGCTGAAAATATTGACATTTTATAGATAGTTTCAGGCACTGTACTTATTCAATCAGAGTCTATTTTTTTCCAATACACAACATGGTTGTTAAAGGCGCACCTAGATTCCAAAAAAGCCCCAGGCTCGTAAGGCTCAGCTAAAGCACCTCAACCTAATACAGGTCAGGCAGCTTCAATCAAGCTCGCATAAATAAAGCGCCAAGTTCCAACAGTTTGATGGGAAAAGTAATCCTAAGCTCTGCAAAATCACTTCGTGTTTGACATCTGGGTTGTAACCTGATATCTTAATTAATAATTATTTGTTGTAATCATATGACGGAAATGATGCGGGATACCGGGAATTGTGAAGTTAATTGATCACCTGCCAGTCTGATCCTTAATATGCATGATTTCCTTTAACACTTGCGCACACACACACACACACACACATATATATGTATGTATATATTTCTATCTATGATAAGCTTAGTGAAGGTACCTTTTGTTAATGCCTTTTCAGTAGTACATGTTCATTGACCTAAAGTTGACAATGCTTATATCTATTTCTTCTGTACATTCTTTTGGATACCACTTTTAAATGTTGCCGGATGTTGCGTTGTTGATTGATGGAAGATTCTCAGGAGGCTCACTATGTTGTTGGCCACATATGTCCTGAAGCACTGGTATTTTATTTTATAATCATCTCATCTCATTGAATATATATATATATATATATATAAAATCTAGTTGAAGTTTCTTTCTTACATCTCCTGCTGTTTACATGTTCCTCTTTATCTATATGTTAGTCACTTGATCATTAAATAGGTAGGCTTTCTTGAGACATGTTGAGTAAAGGAATATGGTATTTTTGAGCTAATAATGAAAGGCCTGGATGAGAAATGCTGCAATGTATATTAAGACCTTATATGAAACCTGCTTAATGAAAATATGGTCATGTGTAGTTGATGGAAATGATATGTATCTTCAGTAATGTAAGAAAGATTGACTAGGTTGAGAGAGTTCATACCACGTTTTGAGCGTTCCAGATCATTATGAGGAAATACAAATACAGGTCTACATATTAATTCTATGTCTCCTAATGTAACGAAACAAAGATTGAGATCAAAAGTGTTCTTGGACATAAATTAACAAAACGAATATTCTTTAAGAATCGATGCATTGTAGACTCTCAATGCTTGTAGCCATCAATGCAGTAAGATCGAGGCTTTTTTCAATCCAAAAATGTGCAGAAGAAATTGCGAAGGAATGGAATCTGCCGAGCTCATTTTTAGAACCATCCCAGGAATGGAATGTGTGTTTTGTGTGTTTTGTTGGGGCTGTGCTTGGACAATATAGACCTATCCAAACTTCAGCTGTATGATAAATTTATTAAAGTGGAAAACATGTATCTCTAAGAGTCATCAAATAAGGGAGCTCATTTTTAGAAACATCCCAGGAATGGAATGTGTGTTTTGTTGGGGCTGTGCTTGGACAATATAGACTATTCAAACTTCAGCTGTATGATAAATGTATTAAAATGGAAAATATGTATCTCGAAGACTCATCAAATAAGGGAACCAGAATATCGGATTATGAAAAGTATATGATATTATTGCTGTTGGTACTTTTGTAATATTTTATTAAAGACAAAACTGTACAAGCAGGTCAAGCCCAAACAAGAACAACATAGATTCGCCCAGAGAGCAAAACAAGCCCAACCCATCATTTTAAAAGATCTTCCAAAACAAAACAAAAAAGTGAAAAGAAATGTTTCTTGAACTCAAAGATGCTGAGCTGTCACACTGTAAGATTTATTACATTATTGTTTTCAAGTTATGAAAATTATAGAGGTTTTGCAATACTAACCAAAAGAAACAAGTGCTTTTATAATGGATTGCGGTAAATTTTGTTATTTTTGTTTTGGTTTCTAGTTTGAAAACTGATGTTTGATAAGGAGTGAATTCAAAAAATATTTGTTCATGAGTGATTTTGACATCTCCTTTTTGCTATTGCGTTTTCGTTGGAAGGTTCGATTAAATGAGGACGGCTTTCCAGGACTAAACTTGGTTTCATAGCTACTACAAAACATAATAACACTGCATGTTATGTTCGGCAGCATGAATTTAGTAGAATTAAAAAAAAAAGTTTAGTTTGAATTTACAAAAAATTTAACTAATTTATTTGCTGCCAATGACAATGTTCACTGGCAGGCGGTCCGTTTTAGGCTGAGAATGAGAGAATATCTACTTGACAAATGTGGAAGGTGGGTTCTAGAGTTTCTTTACATGCATGTTAAAAATCGTGTAGTGTTGTAGAAAATTGTAGTAATAAACATAGTAGAGGAAATTTTAGGAAAGTGAAAAAACAGAGAGTGACAGACCCAATAATTTTGTATTCTTACTCTAAATGTTTTTTTTTTTTATTTCCTTCTTCTAATTAATTACTGTAATATTTTTATATGAATGGTGTTAAATATTGTATAAAATTACAAAATATATATTAAAAAAATCCCTAATTATGTTGTCGATAAGGCACCTTCAAATCATTATTAAGAGTACGCCTATCCAACGTGCAAATCATTTAAGCCTGGTTTTCGCAAACATTGTTTCAAAACATTTTTCCCAAAATTCAGTTTGCATCTTTTCAAAAACTCAATCTCCTCCTTTTAAAAATATGTTTTGCCCCATTTGATACCCAATGTAATGCATGACCATTACATGCTTTTCAATGTCATGTTAGTGTGGTGTTCTCTACCTCAAGTATCAAAGCAATCATTCATGCTTTAACAAGAAGGAACGATTTCAGTTTTTGAACACCACCACCACCACCACCACCAAGATTACAATAAAACAATTCCTTAGTTCAGGTAAATTAACATAGAAATTTTAGTTTGTAAGCAATAACAACACAACCATTATGGCTACTAAATTTTCAGTTTTATACACGTAAGCACAACCAACATCTAGAGGAGCTAAAATTCAGTGTTTAAAGCACATACTACATCATTAATATAGAAGTTAAAAATTTCAGCTTTAAACACATATGACCATAAGAAAAATGTGTAAATCCAAACATGCTAATAATCACATTCAAAGAGAAAAATTCACAAGAGATAAAGGAATTGAGATTTAGAACAACCCCTACCTCAAACCAAGCCAAGCCCCACGAAACAGCCAATAAAACAACCACCAACAGCCACCAAAATAATCACCAAACAGCCACCAAAATAGCCCCAAAAAAACCACCAAAACAGCCCCAAATTCAAACTCCAAGGTTTACCAATGGAAGCCTTGAAGCACCAAGGAAGAGAAGAAGATAAGAGGAACAAAGTTCCCTCTTGAAACACCAACAATTCCCACTTCTAAGGGGAATTTTGAAAAGCAGTTTAAAAGGAGTGGGTTTAATTTTTGTATCACTAAAATGCTCTCTTCCTAAGGGTCATTTTTCCCTCCTATGGCCTCACCAAAATCCCTCTAGAAGGCCTTCAAAAAGGGCATCACTGGAGGAAGGAAATGGAGTAAGGAGGGAGGAGGAGAAAAAAAAAAAAAAAAGGAAGAAGAGCTGAAGCATGCGAAATGGGTCAGTCAAACCATAGAGGAATTTCTGCCACCTAAGTGTATAGGTGTCCTCAAAAGGCTTGGTCAAAGGTTTGACCAAGTGAAAAGACCACTTTGCCCCTCTAATGCCACTAATTAACAATTATACCATTTCTATACCAAATACCAAATCTGCCCTTACATAATGAACAAATAATATATATAACAGTTAAATAAAGAAAGAAAATAATTTCAAAACCCAAAAATCCGGGCGTGGGACTCACTCGGGTCTCCTAGACCAAAAATTCAAAAAAGGCCTAAAATGTATTTCTAAGAGTTCCAAACTCAAAGAAATATACAAAATCACTCTCGAAATCTTCGGGACATGCTAACCGTTGCATGACACGCTAAATGAGGCGTGAAAATAAAATAATCTGAAAAAAATAAAAAAATGCCCGAAAAATGAAAAATTGCGAAACATCACAATTTTGGAGTTCAAGACTAAGAGAGACTGGTGGCAGTGGTGCTCCCCACTTGGCCTTTCATTTAATTATAGTTTCTATGCAAATTTTTAATTATAATCGTCCACCCACTGAACACCTTAAAAATTAACAAAAGGTCACAGTGTATGTCATGCAAGATCTTAGACTGCTGTGCTACTTTACTTTGTTCAGGGCTAAACTTTCAATATAATAGGTCTGCATTTCACTAAAAAAAGAAAAAGAAAAAGAAAAGGTGTTTCCATGAAACTAGATGTTAGTATGATTTTTAATAATCATACATTCCATTGTTCAAATCGACATTAAGCATTATGATCAAATATTAAGACACACCAAGAAGATGACATATATTTTATCAACAATAAGATGACACATTTTTTCTAACCGAAGATAAGAGAGTTTTGAAAGAGATATAAGTAATTACCAAATCAATCGTTTTTTTCCCCGATGTTGAAAATTCAAAGTCAACACTATCATCTTCGTGTTATATCCGTATGCTTAAAACTTATCCCACTGAGGAATATCGATGCCGCATTCGCTGCCCATGGGATACATGAACATTTGATTCCTATTGACTGCACTGTCACTCATTACAAAACGAAATTCCATATCAACAGTCCACCCATGGTGAGCCGCAGCTCCAGGCAGCCACTTAAGCAAATTGATGATGACTGTGACATCAGCTGGCGATATTAATTTTATCACATTTGTGGTATCAACTTATTGCTATCATTTTTAACATTTATATAATCCCATTAAGTTCGCCAATTTCCTCAATAAGGGTTTGCGTGCCTTCATGTCCAACATGCAAATTTCGTAAAACATCTTCTTGTTCATGCCTTCGAAGTAATTCACTATAGATGGCACAACAGAAATTTCGTATTTTTACCCATGTAGAGTCCTAAATTTGCATTAAAATAACATTATGGAAAAAGAAAGAAAGAAAAAAAAGAAAGAAAAGAAGAAGAAGAAGAAATATATATATATATATATATATATACCTCTAGAATTAGACCCATGGATCGAAATTTGGGTCTTTCGGGTCGCCATTTTTATTTCCATTTGAAATTCTTAAGTTGACTTTTGGAATTCCCAAGATGCCATCTGGATCTTCAGGGTTGTCATCTGGATCTACAGGGTTGTCATCTGGAATTCCCGCAACCATCGGAACAACTGGATGAACAAAAGCATCATGAACCATAGCAGCCTCTGCATCCACATCATCAAAATATGTAGGGTTATTAATATCAACAAACTTCTGTTTCTTCTTGTCTGTTTTTCACAAACAATGTCAATCAATCTTTTTATTCTCCGATGTTAAAAATTCGCGGTCAACACCATTATCTTCATGTTGTATCTGCATCCTCAAAACTTATCTCCACTGAGGAATATCGATGCCGTATTCACTACCCATGGGATACAAGAACATCTTATTCATGTTGACTGCACTGCCACTCATCACGAAACAAAATCCAATATCAACAGTCAACCCATAGTGAGCCGTAGATCCAGGCAGCCACTTAAGCAGATTAATGATGCCTATGACATCAACTGGCAATATTAATTTTATCACATTTGTGGTATCAACCTGTTGCTATCATTTTTAATATTTATATAATCTCATTAAGTCCGCCAATTTCCTCAATAAGGGCATGCGCGCCTTCATGTCCAACATGTAAATTTCGTAAAACATCTTCTTGTTCATGCTTCCAAAGAAATTCACTATACATGGAATAACAAAATTTTTGTATTTTTGCCCATGTAGGGTCCTAAATCTGTATTAAAATAATATTATTGAAAAAGAAAGAAAGAAAAAAGAAGAAGAAGAAGAAGAAGAAGAAAAAAAAAAAAATTCGTTTAGAATTAGACACATGGTCCGAAATTTGGGTCTTCTGGGTTGCCATTTGTATTTCCATTTGAAATTCCCGAGTTGACTTTTGGAATTCCCAGGATGCCATCTGGATCTTTAAGGTTGTCATTTAGATCTACATGGTTGTCATATGGAATTCCTGTAACCACCGGAACAATTAGATGAACAAAAGCATCTTAAACAAAAACAGCCTCTGCATCTACATCATCAAAATATGTAGGGTTATTAAGATCAGCAAACTTCCATTTCTTTTTGACTGTTTTTCACAAACAATGTCAATCAATTTCTTTCTTCCCCGATGTTAAAAATTTGCGCTCAATACCATGATCTTCATGTTGTATCCATATCCACAAAACTTATCCCCATTGAGGAATATCGATGCCATATTCACTGCCCAAGGGATACAGGAATATCTAATTCCTGTTGACTGCACTGTCACCCATCACGAAATGAAATTCCATATCAACAGTCTACCCATGGTGAGCCGCAGCTCCAGGCAGCCACTTAAGCATATTGATGATGCTTGTGACATCAGCTAACGATATTAATTTTATCACATTTGTGGTATCCAAGGTTTCTAGTAAACCTATTGCTATCATTTTTAACATTTCTATAATCCTATTAAGTCGATTAATTTCCTCAACAAGGGTCTGCGCGCCTTCATATTCAACATGCAAATTTCGTGAAACATCTTTTTTTTCATGCCTTCGAAATAATTCATTATCGATGGTACAACAGGAATTTCGTGTTTTTTCCCATGTAGGGTCCTGAATATACCTTAAAATAAAATTATGGAAAAAGAAAGAAAAAAGAAAAAAGAAAAAAAGAAGAAGAACAAAAATATATATATACATCCAAAATTGGACCCATGAACCAAAATTTGGGTCTTCCGGGTCGCTATTTGGATTTTCATTTGAAATTCTTGGATTGACATTTGGAATTATCGAGACGCCAGTTGGATTTTCAGTATTGTTATCTAGAATTCCCGCAACCATCGGAACAACTGGATGAACAAAAGCATCTTGAACCACAGCAAGCTCTGCATCCACATCATCAAAATATGCAGGGTTATTAAGATCAACAAACTTCCATTTCTTCTTGATTGTTTTTTACAAACAATGTCCATGAATCTTATTCGTCCCCAATGTTGAAAATTCGCGGTCAACACTATCATCTTCATGTTGTATCCGTATCCTCAAAACTTATCCCTACTGAGGAATATCGATACC
>JAOTQH010284635.1:0-10049 GCA_025631255.1 Cornus kousa
CAGGTTCGTTAGTGTATTTAACGGTCCGTCACACATAAGGGAGGTCCGTGTAGGATATTTTAAAAAGTAGGGGAGGTCCGAGTAATTTCCAGAACAGTAAGGGCGCCGCCTGTAATTATGGCAAACCATAGGGGAGGTCTGTGTAATTTACCCATTTTAAAATTTGTATAAAACATAATATATATTTCTTTATAAGTTTTAATATAAATTTCTAATTTAACAAAAACAAAAAAAAAATTAAGATAATATTACTTGGAAAAGAAAAAGAAAAAAAGAGGAGTTTTATCATTAACCATAAGTTCCTATACAAGTGAGATAGATATGTACGAAAATAAAAATCCAAGTAAAAAATGGTAAAATGAGGAGAAGAAGTTGGACGAGTTATATTCTGGTTTTCAAATCCATTCCTTAATCTTTAAAAAGTAAAAGTTTTTAAAGAAGGCTAAATTGAGATTCCTTGTGGACTTTGGGAGCTTAATGAAAAATCTTTTCAAATATTAGTATCTACTATATATATAGGCCCAATTATTGGCCCTTTTTCCAAAAATTGTAGAGGCCCATGGCCCCTAGGTTGCACACTGATACAGAAATAAGAATCACAATTGCATAAATACCTGTACTAAATATATAAACTTTTACAATATGATCTAGGTAGGAACATAAGTAGTAGAGCAAATCAACTTGTGCAAGCCCTTAATATATATATTTTACATCAAGCTCCTAAACACAAAAATATATATCACACAAAACCTACATCAGAAAAATCAATAACTAATATAAAAGAGTATACAATTCTCACAGCTACATATTTGCAAATAGACATGTATCTATGCATATATACTGATTATGTATAAAGCAAGCAGATGAGTATCAACATCACAAGTGATTAAATCAATCTTGAGGGTACCCTTGTATTGGTGGCAACTAAAGCAAGCTTTGTCGTAAACCATGTTATCATTTTCAAAGTTTATACTTCAGTATTTTAGCTCAAAAGAAAGAAAAAAAATGTCGAGCCCATTTTCAAAGGGCAAAAACATAACACAACCAAAAACCATAAACAATTCTTAGTTCATTTCCAAAATTAATCAACAATAAAATATCATATTCTTGTAAAAACACAAAAGTAGTTCAAAATACAAATTAAAACAACACCTATCAATAAATAAAATCAAGAAAATTAAATAAATCAATTAATGAATACCTAACTGAAATTTACATAAATACGGACATATATATATACACACAATTACACATCCACAGTAGATATAAAATAGAAATTTGGATCTAAACAATAATTTAATATAATTAGTCCAAACCATATTGTTAACGATTACTCATTTAAAATGAAGATCCCAGGTACCAAATTAATAAGGAGCAAAGAATACTTATGAAAATTAAAGAGTAGGAAAAGAAAAAGAAAAAAAACACCCACCGTGTCACAAAAGACACTATCAAACATAAACATTGCAGTAGTACTGATGGATCAACAAGAAGATCACAAATAAAAACATCCAATCGAGGCAGTCAGGAATACCATTTATACATGAGAATTAAACACTTGTGAATTCAGCAATCAAATCCAATGCTAATATGAAAAAAGACCCATAAATTCTTAAAATATTTTACATGGTTCTGTTTACTTGGATGTAAAATATATTTTTCAAAAAATATTTTTTTATTTTATGGTATTTGATTGTCGTAAAATATTTACGAAGAAAAATATATATTAAATTTTAACAAAAATAACTTATTCATCAATTTTCAGCAAATTATTTTACATGTTATGTCCGATGGACTCGACCTCAACCTCGAGATCTTTGCCAAATACTGAAAAAGTAAAAATAAAACAATATTTTACCTAAAAAAGAAAAATATTTTCTAAAAAAAATATTTTACATTGAAACAAACAAAGCTGAAAATAAATAAATAATGAATGCCATCCTGCCCTAGCAGCGGGTTTCTCCCCGACGTCCCCACCCATGATTATGGGGTTTTGAGCTCTCTTGAGTCTCGCATCCTAATTTAACAAATTATCCATTGGCTTTCTCGCCCTTAAAAAAATAATAACAATAATTATCAATGGGTGGTATGAGGATGTCATGGACGAGTTTATGAGAGTACTTTTTTAATTTTCAACCATGATAGTTATTCTTTTTTCTTTTTTACGAATAAGACATTTATAATTTATCAATATAAATGAGCAACACTTAGCAAGCAAGACCTTTCCCCATCCCTACCTCGTGTAGATTATTAGAGAAATTATTAGGTAGTTCGATACTCGATAAATTATTAGATGGTTATACACCATTTGACATTTGGTTGACTAATCCATTCAAAACTAATATAATATATATTTTTTGTAATATATTAATATACTCTTGTGTGGACATTTTTTTCAATCTGAGAGTTTAAACTGGTCTACGAAGTATCAATGGTTTAGAAAAATCTAATAATTTCTCCCGATACCAACCGGCAAATTTATTGTTCCAACCACTAATATATTGCCACATAACATATTATGTCAAATTTTTGTCACCCATCTTCACACATCAACACATGCCCTCTTTTCCCAATCTCTCTCCCTGATTTTTCTCTCAGATCGAAATTCTGGTGATTGTGGGAAGACATCGTAGACCTTACGCTCTCACACGATGCCATGATGTCGCCGGCTTCGACGTTTCCTTTGATGTTCCCTTTGCCACTTTCATAGTGATGCCGTTTATGACCACTGAGGGCTTGCCCGGTAACGAACGTCTTGTGGCAGAGTATTTGGCTCTTTGCCTCATTATGCTCGCTCGCTATAATGCTGCCTCCACCACCACACCCAACGAACAGACCGACCCTCCACAACCTCCTAATCTCTCTTACTTCTATAAATATTGAGAGAAAAAATTAATATGATATTGTATTCCATTATATGTATACAGTATAATGGGTCCTTTGTGATATCCCTCGATTCTAGAGCCACGAGTGATCAAGTCCGGGCACAAATCCGAGAGATACCAAACGATCAATATGTAAACAAGTAGGAATACAAAAGAATTTAAAAGATAAAATAATATGCTGAAAGGAATTCTAATTGTAAAAACCCGCAAAACAAAAGTTTTAATATAATTAAACTTTCCAATCCGTACAACTCGGGAATCCATCCATTGGACCCCTAATAATTCCAAATGGAAAAATAAATTTACAGAATAAAAATCCAAAACTAAAATAAGAAAGAACATCCTATGTAGTCGGAAGAGTGAGTGACTGTATCTGCATCAACACGATCAAGCTCTAAGCCTGGTACTGTCGAACACTTGAAAAAAAAGGGTGGGTCAGGCCCACATGCAAGTTCCATACTACTACAATCCGTACATAAACCCGATATGCAGATACATCCTAGATAGCTCACCAATAGCTAAAGTAGTCCATATAGATATAAGTACACACTATAGGATGCCCACTAACCTATAGTCATCACACCTGAGTAGAAGGTAACATGCAAAACGCACGTAGTGCAGTCATGCACCTAGACCTACCAGGGAACGTCATTAGGTCTAGTTCTCCATCCAATGCGATATACGCACCCTAACTAACGACTCTGAGGCTCATGCTCATATCATGGTACCATAATCATATATTTAAAGTCCTATCCAGTCCATCCATAATACATCCAGTGAGCCGTTCAGCTTGTTCAGCTGCATAGACTTACGTATCCATAACAAATAATCCAATTAGTCATTCAACTTTGTTTCAGTTGATCTGACTTAAAAATAAGTAGGATATATTTTGTAATCCATTCCCTTATTCCAATAGGGTAGGTTTTAGCGTTTTTAAGCTAAACCATCCTAGTATGTCACCTTCCCATACCGGTGCATACAATCCATAACATCTATATAAATTACAGAACATAAATAAACAGTTCAGTAATTAAAGTCCGAAAACCAATATCCAGTTTAAAAATCATAATCCACGAAATTGCAGAACATTATATAATATTTCAGCAATTAAAGTTCAAAACCACAATCCAGTCAATTGTAGAATAATATATAAGATTCCAACAATTAACATCTAAAACCATGATCCATTTCAAAACCGTAATCCAGTTCAAAACTATGTAAACTAGAGAATTGTAAAGAGTAGTTTAGCAACCAAAATCCATTTAAAACAAGTTTTAATCTCACGCTATAATCCATTAATTTGCTGAATTAAACTAAGCGATTAATTTCCCTACAACCGTTAACAACATACAAAGTTATAAAACTTTCAATTAGCATAAATATAAATTAGCATAAAGACTAATTCCTTACTCGATTCAATTCAGTTGATTGACTTAAAACAGTTTAAAACAATTTCCATAAATTAACCACTGTGTTAATTTATTTCGGCTAATTTCTTACTCGATTCAATTCAGTTGATTGACTTAGAACAGTTTTAAACAATTTTCATAAATTAACCACTATGTTAATTTATTTCCAACCCTAGCATATTATTGTATATTATGCATTCCAATTAATTGTTGGGTCTAAAACATTCATTAAAATGATTTAACTAGGCCCAATCCATCCCTAGTACCAACTTTTGTGCCAAAATCCAACACTGGAACACCCCATAAGACAATTACAAGAACCAGTTGATGTAAAATCCTAGGTGTTGACTGGTATGCCTAAACCGGTTGATGTAAAATCCTAGGTGTTGACTGGTTCGCCTAAACCGGTTGATGTATATACCCTAGATGTCAACTGGTTTGTAAAATTCCACTAAATCCATAAGGTATCAACTGTTTCATCATAGATGTTGACTGGTTTAATAACCAGTTGATGTTTTTAACAAGATGTCAACTGGTTGCAACCAACCAGTCAACTGAAATTACCAAGGTGTCGACCGGTTCAGGCCAACCGGTCGATGTGTGCACTAAACCGGTTGACAGAACTGTGACAGTTCGTCTTCCATGACTCCGACGATTTACAGAGCCTCTGTACTATTTTTAATTCTCATTCTAGGGTTTAAACTTAGTCTCAAATTAATTACAAGACATTCATTCGCATACTAATCTCAATTAAACAAAGCTTAAAACGTAAACAACAATTAGAACAAATAACAGAACATCAAGGTTATACAAAACCGTTAATTCAACAAGATTAAATACAATTCATATATGCATAAAAGACTTGTTATAATACTTGTTTAAATCCATTTTAGCCTTTATTTAATCCCTGGAGTCTAATTAGGCATACACAGAATACAGATTAAAGGGAAAGAGAATAAGAGAGACTTGCCTCTGATTTCAGTCCAGAAATCTTAAACCTCCGTCTCTAAGTTTTCCGTCAACGTCATAGGCTACCGTTCACCACCTCTGGTACTCTTGGTTCAACCAGAACTCCTCTTTGAATCCCTCTCTTAATCTCTTAAGGTTTACTCACCATATCTATCTATATATACTTAATGTCTTCCACACTTCAAACTTTATTTTGGAGAGATTAAAGTGAGATTTTGATAAAGCCATATGTGAAGGAGTGATGAGCTTAAGGAGTGCTTTCATTTGAGATCAATATTGCAAGGGGGTTAGAGGTTTCAAAATTTTGGAGGCCTTAGGGCTTGTTTAGCTTGGCTAGCTTCTTTGAGGTAGGAATTGTCTAACTTGTATAGTCCTAAGTCCTTATATTGATTATTGTGTTTTCCTTATAAGCATGCTAAATTTTTTACATGAATTGGTTGAATTGGATTATAAGTTTCATATATGATTATTGCTTGTTAAGTTGTTATTAAATTGAGATCAATGTTATCTATATGTTGTTTAGTTGTTAAAGAGGACTTCTTGTTAAATTGTTGCTAAAGTAAAGTCATTATTCAGATTGTAATTGTGTGGAATGATGGAAAATGTGTTGATGCTCACTCATCTTATTATGTTCTTTTGTGTTATGTGTCATGCTTCTTTGACTTGAGGAAACGCCATTTATGTATTCTCTACTAAGCGGTGGAGCTCATCTCTCTTATCTTAAACATTTTCAGGGTTTTAGGAGCTGCGGAAAGGAAGAGACGCTTTCACATGCTTGTATTTAGTTAGAAAGTTTATAATTTGAATTTCATGTACCTATATTCAATGTAATTGAATTTATCTTGATGTACAATGATGTAATTCAATATTATTATGATATATAAATGTTATCTTATCAATGTGAGTTTGTTTATGGATGTTTTGAAACATATTTTAACCATTTTAGAAGTCACAAGTGAAACCATAGAGTTCTTAAGTTGTTCAGGCATCCAAACAGTGAGAAAAACGCATTTCTGGGCCATTCTGGTCGACCGGTAAGCCATTTCGGTAGAGCGGTATCATTTGGAATTGAAACCAGTAGCCTTGGACACTCCAGAGCCATAGCCGGTTGACCGGTGGGTCATTTCGGTCGACTGGAATAGTCTTCATGGTCTGCCGAAATGAAAACCGAGACAACTTTTAATCTCCGACTTCAAATGATCACAACTCACTCATTTTAACTCCAAATTGGGTTAAATTTGAGTCTAACTTTAAGGATTTTAAGTTAGCTTTCCAATGAAATTAATTTCACTCAAAAATTCCAATCGTAGAGAGAGTTATGACCTTTTAAATGTGGACTGCTCCAGAATTTTTTGAAAACGAAGGGGACAATTGTGTGAAATCCCCATTCTTATGTCCAGGACCTTGTGTCATGGGTTTAAATTACCCTTGTGACTTATGTTGACATATTTAGACTCATTTAGAGTTATAATATTTATTACCATACCTTAGTTGATCGTTTCACTCTTGGATGTTCTCGGGTTCGGGTAAGGACCCGGCTCGCGATTCGGACCCACAGGTTTGGGTTATTACAGAGCCTAGAACCTCGATCAGTACAAAACCACAAATAGTTAATCGATCGATCCAACCCACAATTTGCCGATCGATGAACCTAAACCATCAGTCCAAGTACTTAAACAAAGAGTAATGGTAGGACTCTTCGAAGCCATTTGGGAACACTGAAGGGATTTCGGAATGGAGGATGGAGGACTAGCTTTAAGTCCCATGAATAACAGACCCAATTTAGGGAAAAGAGAAAAGACAATCTGGAGTAATCATAGAGGCCTCACAACCACCCTCTATCCAAAACGTCAAAGAGAAAAGTACGTACACCTGGCAATAGATCCGGAAAAGGCGGGATTAGGGCATCATAAGCCGCATAAAGAAATAGGCCCTTACTTGACCTTATTCCCAGGCCGGTGGATAAAATATCTAGATGATTTTGGGTTATAAATAGAAGGGGTTGAAAGGAGAAAAGGGACAAAAAAATACGAGGCTCTGTCAACTGCAAGCAACAGATTGTTCTGATCTATCATCGCTCTCAACCCTAAATTGGGCTGGTTCTCTCTCCCTCATTCCAATCTTCTGTTTTCCTTATATTGTTCTTAGTGATATTCTCAATATATTTACATTGATAGGTTGACTCAAAGACAGATACAAACAATTCTCTCCCAAAATTCATTGACCTATGATTATAAAGGACTTGTGGGATCATAAAGGACTTTTGTATGATTCTCTCCCAAAAAAAATTTCTTATTATTTTTTCTTATATCTTTTGCGTATGTGTGTGTGTGTGTGTGTGTATATTAGAATTCATATTCTCATTTCAAAATGTTAAAATCAATTTTATGATGAAAAGTTTGGATTGAATATTTTATTGGTATAGATTGTTGCGGCTGCGAATGAATATTTAAATTATAAAAAAGAAAAAGAAAAAGAAAAAGAAAAAAATGGAGTTCAATAATGGAAGTTATGTTCCATCACTACACTTTTAGACCTCCAATGACAATGCCCTTCAAACAAGAGAAATATTTTGAATTTTCCTTGTGATTTTCAACACCAAAGAAACAAAAAAATAAAAAAATAGAAACCCATAAGCAGATTCAAAACATAAAGAAGAGAAAATGGGATAAGGGTTTGGTTTTGACGGAGGTAGTTGAAAAGTTGAGTTAGTCAGAAATGTGAGTTTTAAGTGTAGACAAGAGTGAAAGTGTATAAAGTGAGAGAGTACTTGGGAAAGAAGGAGATAAAATAAGGGTATTTTAGTTATTTCAAATTTTTTTTTTTTTTTTTTTTTTATGTTGGAATAAAAAATATTAAAAAATTTAGGGTAAAAATTGTTTTTTCACACATATTTACCGGTATCATACTACCAAAAAGTAAAATTGGATCTAAATGATAATACATTTCCAATTTTAGAGCTTTCAAAGTCAAAACCATAATTTTTATACATTTTCAAAAGACATTCCTCAAGAGGTCATTGGAGATAATAGAAGGAAGGCCAACTTCAACAAGTTCCTCCTCCTTCTGTCCTACCTCAAGTGTGGTCAACATCTCCTCACTCTCTAAAGTAGCAATGTTTGAAATAAAGTCATAATCAAAACAAGGAAAGTTCTCATTAATTATGTTATACTCTATTGGATTAGCCACTAACTTACTTGCCACTTCCTCCTCTATACAAGATAGGGTGTTAGGCATTAGCTTACTTGCTTCATCCTCTTCACTCTCATCATCCTCATCTATATACATTGAAGTTCTTGCCATTTTTTTATTTGCCTCGTCCTCCTCCTCTTGACAAGAAAATGTACTTGCAATTTGCTCAACTTGAGTTTCTAAGTTGGCTAAAGTTTGAGAATGAGAATTAATAAGTGAAGTGTGTGAAATATGCACATCAAGTAAAGCTAACACTTTTTCTTCAAATCCGGGTGAGTACCTAGAAGGTGGTGGAATTGGTTCATCATAAAATGGTGGGGGAGGGTAATAATCATAAGAAGGATTAAATGAGTGATCAAGTCCATAATAAGATGATGCATGAAATGAATTGACTCAATCTCATAAGAATTAAAATATGATGGAGGGGCATAAGGTGAAGGGAAGTAATTTTTCCCCAAACTTGGATCAAACAATTCCTCCATTTACAATTAAAATCCAAATGCAACAAATAATGGCCTCAACAAGGGTCTATGCATGGATCAAGATAAAGCAATATAATGAGTCTCAACAAGGGCTATCACAAGCATGCAAAGAAGTGAAACAATTAAAATACAAGAGTTCCAAGAATTGTTCACAACGGTCCTTAAGCAACTTCAAACTCCAATGTTAGCTTTAAGCTCCAATGATTGCTTTAAGATCCGAAGTTTGCCTTTCTTGTAGTCTAGTACCTAATTGAATAAAAAATAATGAGAACAAGAGAAAAGAATATAGAATGGAAAATAAAATAAAAAATAGAAGCAATCAAAAGAAAAAATATTGTCTAGTCTAATTCCAACAAAACCGTTAATCCCTGGCAATGGCGCCAAAATTTGACGATGGCCGTTCCTATACGTTAAAATAATGTAGTAAATGGGCGGTTCCAGAAAAGCCTTTTAGGTCAAATTTAAATTTATAAAAAATCATTACCAACACTACTACTAATGTAGCAAGAGTGAGTAGGGATCGTCCTAAGGGATTATTCATGTTGGAATTTAACTTCGACTCTAGTGAATCACAAGATTGCAAAAGAGAGATTAATTATTTGAATTAAACTAAAATTAAATAAAATAAAATGTAATTAAAATAAACTAAGTTGAGATAGAGATTTAAGAGATATGAAGAGAGGTCTTAGGGTGTTAGAATCACCACTAAGTTCGTGTAATTAACCACTTGCTTTCCATTAATGGGGAATACATTGTTGTGAATAAAATGCAACTACTAATTACAATATTAAGCATGGACCATCAAATTAAATAATGAATTGTCTACCTAAGCTAACTGTAGCACAACCCATCAATTCTAAGCATAACCCATCAAACCAGTCACAATTGTAGCACACATCAATCTAGAGAATCATGGAATTTGCAATAATAAGCTATGGAATATCAAATTAAGCATAGATTGTCTTCCTACCTATAAATATGAATTAAATTGTAGAACAACCCATCAAGCATAAGAATAATCCATCAAATTAATTGACAAACCCATTCAATGAAACCCATGTCAAGCCATCACTAGATTCTCAATCAACCACACATAGACATGCAATTAATAT
>JAOTQH010284646.1:0-10049 GCA_025631255.1 Cornus kousa
AATTTATAAACTTTTCTTGTATTTCAAATTTTCCAATTTAGTAAAAGATTTGCCAAAATTATGCAAAAAAATAAAACTGCGCTTCAAAGTTTAAACCCACTCCCACGAACCTTGGATAATATATTTTCTAAGATTTTGTTTGTAACTTTTTAGAATTCTGCATTGAATTTTTTAAACAATTTTTACTTAGGAGTATTTTAACCCAAAAAAAATAAAAAATAAAAAATTGTGAAACCGTATGTGTGTAATGTGTATATATATAGGGTAAGGGTTTTTATCTACAAAAATTAAACTATTGTGAAAATTTTATATAATTGGTGGCACCCCAAGCCCATTTATTTGAGCACCATCATGAATCAAACCCATCCAAGTTGAAGGGTCTTATCTGAAAAAATAGGAAGAAAAAAACCGCCATGAAATGGAAAATCTATATAATTGGGGCCCTAAAAAAAAAACATAAAACGAAGCGGGACCAACACCTAATTATCCACAAACCAAATCCACATTTCCTGTCTCAGCAGTAGCACATAGTTAAGCCCTAACTGCGGAGAGGGAGAGAGAGAGAGAGAGAGAGAGTGTGTGTCAATGGCGTGTGCTAGTACTTCCGCTAATACTACATGGAGTATGTCGTCTCTCAGATCAGCCCTTCCTTACGTCCCCAACTATCCTCCTTCTGTACGCTTCTCGGTGGTTCCATCTTTACCATCTTCTTCGTCTTCTCGTCTCATCCTCTCTCAGCCCAAACCCACATCTCTCGGCTCCTTTGTCGGCCTCGCTCCTTTTAACCCCCTTCTCTCCCTCGTCTCTGAAGGTACATTCCCATATTATATATATGTGTCTGTAGGTTTATTATTATAGTCGCACATTTGCATTTTAACTGCAATCGTTGTCTTACTTTGCTGCAACAATTTCTGCTTTAGTTGGGAATTTGATATTTGATACGTGTTTCTTTTGTTCAATGAGGTGATATTGGCTGTGCCATTTGCAATTTTTTCTGGTGATATATTGGCTAGATAGAGTGGAATTCTAAGTCATGATTCACGAACCTAAACCCCTATAAATGATACTAGTTTTAGTACGTATTTGTCTTTTATTTGCAATACATTTTCATGTTTTGTTAGATGCCACTTCACTGATGCTGCGTTTGGGTGTGCCTCCTCCAATTTCAATGCCAGGATGCCTTTTTGGCACTACCAAATGAAGCTTGCCTTTAGTTGGTCCGCCCCCATATGTCGTGTGCGTGTGTATGCGTCTGTACATACAAATATCTTGCTTCTTGTATTCACAGTGACAAATTTGGTTTAGTGACAAATTTGGTTACGATGCAGGGTTATTAGAATAGTATTTGGGATGGAAAATGATTTTGGGGTGATGGGGTATTAAAGAACCTCAGGCTGATTTTGTCCCACTTACAAAATCAAAGGGGCTTGAGGTGCTGGGCTAGCCTTTACGGCTAACCCCCTCTGCCCCAATAGCACAACTCATTTAGAATACATGGGAGAAAAATTCAAGACAAATACAAGAGTGTTTATAAATATAAAAAAAGGATATATATATATTGATGTCTTTACTTATTCAGAATATTTTGAAATTCTGATAAAAATCTTACCAGAATTTGTTGCAATATCTGGTGATTTGTTGTCTTTATTTATTCAGGTTATTTTGAAATTCTGATAAAAATAATAACAGGGGATTTGTGAAAATTTTAGAAACTAGTTCAATTATTGGAATAAACTATAAAGAGTGTTGTTCCTGAATAATTTGAAAAATTGATAGCTGAAACCATGCTTGCACTACATGAATTTGGTTTTTCTATTATTGTGTTAGGAAGATGGGAATTTCTGAACTTTGAGAGCTACTTAAATTTGTCTCTTATTTATTTTATTATTTTTTCCGTGGCCATAAACAACTACCAAAGTGATTATCAAGTTTTGTTTAGTGTTGCATTGAACTTGCAACAATATACATTGGTCATCTGCCGTCCGGATTAACTTGCCTAGTTTAATTCTTTCTGGATTATTCATAAATTGTAGTTTGAACTTTTTACAGCCGCTCTATTCTATTACTTAAGGCATATATCCCAATTTGATTTAAATCCCAGAACTAAGCATTTCAGAAAAATTTTCACTCACGCGACTGATTTTGTGGCAGCTGTTGTCAAATGACAGGTTTTTCTTTGCATAGTTTATTCTGTTCTCAGTTTTCCCTGCCTGCATGATTAGAATTTTCTTTAATCTATCTGCCTGTACATTTGCTTCACTATTCAGGGTATTGTTCAATCACTTATTGCAGGGTTCACTAGCTTTGAGCATAACTTCACCATTGTTGACAATGGGGGGCGGATTTTTGCAATGAGACATGGGAAGCGAGTTCCGAAACTCAATAGGCCACCTGACCAACGCCGGGCACTTCTTCGGGGCCTAACAACACAGCTCTTGAAGTTTGGACGCATAAAAACTACAAGAGCAAGGGCGAGTGCCATGAGAAAACATGTCGATAAGATGATTACATTGGCCAAAGATGGATCTCTTCATAAAAGAAGACAAGCTCTTGGCTTCATTTATGAAAAGCAAATTGTGCATGCATTGTTTGCTGAGGTCCCCGATAGATACGGGGACAGAAATGGAGGGTATACAAGAATAATCAGAACCCTCCCAAGACGAGGAGACAATGCACCAATGGCCTACATTGAGCTTGTTTAGATATCTTGTTGTATTTCACATGCCAAGTTGTTTTGTAATTAAATTCCCATCACTTTATGCACCTTCTGATGCAAACTATTCTGGCTAAATTTGTTTTTGCTTGGTGTTGCGTTTTATTTTGTCTTGTTATGGTTTTCAAGATCAACTATATTTGAGATTGATTAATTTTGCAAATGTATATATGCTTGTGGTACACAATTATTAGTTTGTTTGTCTAACTATGCGTTGCTTGTTGCTGATTTTGATAGGGATATAAGTTTTAAATTGCTGATCACTGGTTTACACTCCAGTATATGTGGTTATGTATAGTGTTTTATGATGATCAGTTGTTCTATTCCTGATCAAGTCAGGATTATTGTTTTATAGGCCACTCTTTATAATTTATAATTTAGGGAATTTATAATTTTCACGAGTTTTTATAGAGTTTGTGTATTTGAACTCCTCGTTCTAAGTCATGATCTCTTTCTTATTATGAGTTTTGCAGGTTCAGTTATCCCTCCTTACAAGGACCAAGGACTAGTTTTAGTTGCAGCACAGCCTGATGAAGGTCTCTGAATTAGCAGTTTTTTAGGGTAATTCAGGTTCAGAATGGCAGTGATATTGTCTTCTGCTTTACTGGATACACTCGTACAGGTGTATGAACTTGGGGTTTCACCAGTTTGGAACTATTGCTATTAATATTTGCGGGGCATTCCATCTACTGTTTTATAACCTTGCTATATAATTATTTTTCCAGTCTATAGTAATTGGTATAAATTTCTGTTCATACAATGTTTAAATAGTTGGAAAGGTATATAATTTGTTTTTCTATTGCGGGTTTGTTCGTCGACTTTTGATCGAGATCTGTATGATTGTGATTTGCAGCTTGATGCCAAGTGATGAGAAACCCCTAGTCTTTCTTTACTCAAAATTTTTCTGGGTAAAATTGGGGCGGTAGGTCAGCGTTAAGCATGAGGGTGGATTGGATTCTCTCTTTTGTATTCCCTATACAACTGATATCAGCTGGAGTAGACTCCGCTACTTTTTGCATTGTGCATTATGTAGCTAGTTCAAGAGTATGGGCACTGTAATTTAGCTGTATACTCGTTGAAGCTTTAGAACAATAGTACCACAGATTTGGTCTTACAACATAGTAAAGTTGGACATTAATTTTTTTTTTGGCAAGAAACTCACTAATTTGTGGAAAAGAAGATACTGCTGAACCAGTCTTTGACATTAAAATTAAGGTTGGAGTTTGAGAGCAATTATTATTATTATTATTATTATTTTGTAAATTGATAGGTAAGTAGTATTATGTTCATGGAAAAGTTACTTTAAAGAAAAAGAACTGATAGTCTTGGGTGGAATTTGAGTTGCATGAAGGTACCTTGGTTTGGACTCTCAATGTGCTTGAGTTTTCGGTTGGGTTGCAAATGAATCAAGTTGGTGGTTGAAAGTTTGTGATTGTTGTTCGTTAAACAAGTTGAGTTTAGGTAGATGATGTTTCTAAATATTGTTCATTTGCACTCATGAATGTATGTTGAATTGAACATATTCATGAACGATCAACGTGTTTGTATGAGCTATTGAACAAGCATGAACACGAATACTCTACTGCATTCTATTAGACCTCAAACAATGACCCATTCTTACACTACACAAGTATACCCAATTATTTTTTGTCAGATCAGTCTTGATTAGAATCAAATGCAATTCTCCACAATAAAGATACCTTCTGGTGAAAGACAAAAAAAGACGCAACGTGATGCTCACATAAGCCTCTGTTTATTTAGTACTCTGTTGATGAAATCACCAGTAAAATACACTCTACCGAACTATTTCTATTAACTTATGTCTTCTCTTTCATATTGTGTATGCATCAATACTTAAAACGAAACAGCCTAATACTCCTGACCCATTATACACACACACACACACACACACACACACACAAAATGCACTGGATTGAGGTAGAGAAATTAGAAATGGAGGAGGAGGATATGAATATGTTGATTTGGTTGATTTTTGTATGCTCGAGTGGCTTGTGTATACACGCGTATAATGTTCTGTGGGCAAGGCCTGAAAGGCTCAGAGAGAAGTTGAGAAGGCAAGGCATTAAAGGTCCACCACCATCTTTTCTGATGGGCAATTTCTCAGAGATGAAAAGAATATCGTTTCATCATATTGAAGCCTCTGCTGGGTCTCCAACAGCCAACTATACCCGTTCTATATTCCCATACTTTGACTACTGGAGGCAAATATATGGTACCACACATACCCCCACTCACCCTTCTTCTTCCTTCAAATGTTTTTATTTTTATTTTTTATTATGTCATAAATAATTATTTTATTCCTCATAATTGTGTTTGCATTCTTTAATGGGTGACCTAGAATTCCTCTAAAATCTCAAAAAATAGAATACCCTTGATTGTTATATGATATAAACATTTGGATTCCACATAGTTTTGTTCTGTTTTTATGTACTTTTTTTTTTTTTTTGGTAGTTGATGAGTTTGGTGTTTGCTATTATGTTATATGGTGTATTTTCATTTGCTTTGGTAATAGATGTTGATGATGAGTATATGCTATATTGTAGGTCCAATATATATGTATACCACAGGAAATGTGCAAAATTTGTACATCAGTGATCCTGTTGTGGTGAAGGAAATTGGCTTGTTCAAGTCATAGGACTTGGGTAAACCTGTATATCTATTACAACTTAAACCCTTGCTTGGATTTGGCGTCACGAGATCTAAAGGGCAAATTTGGGCTCACCAAAGGAAAATCATTGAGCCAAAGTTCTTTGTCGACAAAATCAAGGTAAATTTTGTTGTCTCCCAATCCCATCTAGGATACATGGCAACCCTAGTGGGCAAATTCCACAAACTCCCCTGCCTTACCCTGCTCCTATTGACTGTGTTTAGTTTTTGAAGTGTAAGTCTTTGAGTTTGTGTTTAATTTTGTTGAGCAATGTGCAATCCCATTTAGGCTAGATGAGAGTTAAAGTTTGGACTCATATTATTAGTTTGAGATAGTGTTGTACATGCTTTGATATATGTCTAAATGAGAGCAATGTACAGGGATGGCGGGAATAATGGTGGAGTCTGCAATGACAATGGTGAAGTCATGGGAAGATCAAATTGAAAGAGGACAGGCAGATATCAGGGTTGATGATGATCTGACAAACTTCTCTGCAGATGCCATCTCAAAAGCTTGTTTTGGGAGCACATGTTCCAAAGGAAAACGCGTCTTTGAACTCATTAGATCACTTCAAAGGGCTATTTCTCGCACAACCATTATCGTCAGAATTCCCATTCTCAGGTGTCATTATTTATCTTCATCATTGTCTATGCATCCTTTTCTTGAATCACTGAAGTCCTTGCAGTATATATGTGTATACATGTTCAATTTGCTTAGATATCTTCCTACCAAAACCAATATAGAGGTGTGGAAGTTAGAGAAAGAGATTGAGAAGTTGATTTTAAACCTAGTGGCAGAGGGTAGTGGAAAAAGTGAGAGGGATCTGCTTCAAATTATATTGGAAGGTGCCTATGCAGAGCAGCTTGCAAAAGAAACGGCAATTCGCTATGTAGTAGACAATTGTAAGAACATCTATGTCGCAGGCCGTGATACTGTGGCTAGTGTTGCAACATGGACCTTGATGCTGTTAGCTGCATACCCAGAATGGCAAACTCGGGCTCGAGCTGAAGTGAATGACATTTGTCAAGGTCATCTACCTGATGCAGATTCGCTCCACAAGCTGAAAACGGTATTAATCTTATTAAGTTGCATTATCATCCTTAGCAAGTGGAATTTGTTAAACATATATCTGTACAAATTTGTAATGTAACTCGTTTCAGAATTTTGCAATTTAATTGACTTGATACTAAAATGAGGACTTAAATTTCTTCTCTCTCTTCTTCTTTCCAAGTTCACATTCTCTCTCTCCCCTAAGTATCATCACTCCCCTACCTTAAGAATTACTGTGGAGCCGAAGTACGGGATGAATCTCGTAATAGAAAAAGCACAATGACTCAATTCTATTAAATGGTGATGATGAACCTTTGTAATTGGCTTTTGTTCAAATAGGCAAATTTCTCCTAGTGTCATTGATTTTGGAGATGAACAAGCCAGATGTATTTTCATCTAAAATTCCATTAATAAAATTGACTATATATTTTCCAATGAGTCCTTGACCATTTTAGAATATAATTTAGGGGCCGTTTCAGTGGATATTGGGTGCATATTACTAACATCTGGTGAACTGCTTAACATTTGAGGTTTAATATTTTTGTGATGGGAATGGTGTTCTGATGTGGTGTTTCAGTCCTTTGTTAAATCCATAAATCAAGAAACAAAAATTTAAGGAAATGATTTACAAAACATGCTAAAGAACACAAAAGCAAGCAATTGAGGAACAAAGGGCTCAAAAATGTTTTGAGACGGTGGACCACCTCTGGTTTTGCAGCAGGGAAGATCAGTCTGCCAAAAAACCAGGTACTAATCAATATAAATAAAATATACTGATTGATATGAATGCGAGATTTACCACCCATTATTGTTGATTCTACTACTACTGCTTTTGCAATCTCTTTCTTCATCTTCAAAAGAGATTTAAATGTTCAATCGTCTCCTTTGCTATTCTAAGTACTACTACCACAAGAAGAGTATTGGTCAAAATATAAAATTTAGAGCTCTATTTGTAAATTATGGACACATTTAGGATGTGTCAAACAACTGTTTTGGAGTGTTTGAAATGTGTCGAGTATCCTCAGTAGCAAATGTTCCTATTAAATTCTCTCTCTGATAAATCTTGGTAGTGGGATTAAAAAAAAACAAAAAAACACCTAGATGGTGACATGTTATTTATTCATGTGCAAAGTACACATAAATATAAAACATGCAATTGAGACGACAATAGTGGGCTTAAAAATGTTGAGATGGCAACGGCTTCTGGATTTACTTGTGCTTGGGAATCTTACCAAAGAATAACCCATTCTTACACCACACAAGCATCTTCAATTATTTTTTGTTAGATCAGTTTTGATTAGAATCAAATGCAATTCGACACAATATCTAAAGATACCTTTTTCACAAGGATATATACTCGGCTGAACTATATTATATTTAGTTTCAAGGTGTTCTTCTCTTTTGTATTGTGTTTGCATCAATATTTAAAACTAAACAGCCTAACACTTCTGAGTTCTGACCCATTACACACACACACACACACACACACTTAATCAATTTTTAGAGCAAGCACTGGAGAGAGGTAGAGAAATTAGAAATGGAGGAGGCGATGAATATGTTGATTTGGTTGATTGTTGTATGCTTGAGTAGCTTGTGTATACATGTCTATAATGTTTTGTGGGTAAGGCCTGAAAGGGTCAGAGAGAAGCTGAGAAGGCAAGGTATCAGGGTCCACCACCATCTTTTCTGATGGGCAATGTCTCACAGATGAAAAGAATCTCGTCTGATCATATCGAAGCCTCTGCTGGGCCTCTAACGGCCAACTATGCCCTTTCTATGTTCCCCTACTTTGAGCGCTGGAGGCAGATATATGGTACCACAAACCCATACTTACCCTACTAAATTTTCTCATCATATCTCATTATTTATTGATTATAACCGTGTTTGCATTCGTTAATGGGTGTCATAGCACATAGTTTTGTTCTTATTTTGTACTCATCTCTTTATCTATTTCTGTAACTGTTGAATTTAGAATATGCAATGTTGCAGGTCAGGTATATATGTATACCACAGGAAATGTTCAAAATTTGTACATAAGTGATGTAGGAGTGGTGAAGGAAATTAGCTTATTCAAGTCATGGGACTTGGGTAAACCTGTATATTTGTCACCACAACTTAGGTCCCTCTTAGGGGATAGTGTTGTAAGATCTAATGGGCAAGCTTGGGCTCACCAGAAGAAAATCGTCGCACCAGAGTTCTTTGTGGACAAAGTCAAGGTAATTCATCGTCTCCCAGCTAGCTAGGATGGCAATGCAGTAGGTAAATTAATTTTGCAAACTCCCCTGCCTTTCCCTGCTACTATTGAATGTGTATCGGATTGAAGTATAGGCTATGTATGCATGGTATTGGTTGGCTTCAGTAACATACAACCCCATTTAGTTTTGGTGTGGGTTTAAGCATGGACATACATTAATTTATTGATTTGATATAGCTAGTGTTGTACATGGATAGATTTAGTCTAAATGAGAGCAAGATATTTACAGGATATGGTGGGAATAATGGTGGAGTCCGCAATGACAATAGTGAAGTCATGGGAAGCTCAAGTCGAAGGAATGGGAGGAGAGGCGGATATTGGAGTTTATGATGATTTGGCAAACTTCTCCATGAATACCATCTCGAAAGCTTGTTTTGGGAGCATGTCATCCAAAGGGAAACATGTGTTTGAACTTATTGGATCACTTCAAAAGGCCATATCTTACACATCCAATATTGTCAGGATCCCCTTCCTAAGGTCTTAATAATTTCTATATATTCATCATTCTCATTGTACATGCAACCAGTAATTTCTTCTAGCATTTAAGTCTTTAACTAGCTTATGCCACCGTGCATTCGCGTTGTCCAATTTACTTAGGTATTTTCCTACCAAAACCAATATAGAGGTGTGGAAGTTAGAGAGAGAAATTCGGGAGTTGATACTAAAGCTAGTTAAGGGTGGTAGGGGTAGAAGTGATCAGAACGATCTGCTTCAAGTTATACAGAAAGGTGCTTATGCTGAGCAGCTTGGGGAAGAAACAGCAAACTGCTATGTGGTAGACAATTGTAAAAACATCTATGTTTCAGGCCACGGGACTATGGCTGGTGTTGCAGCATGGACCTTGATGCTGCTAGCTGCATATCCAGAATGGCAGACTAAGGCTCGAGCTGAAGTGATCGACATTTTACAAGGTCACCCACCTGATGCAAATTCGCTCCTCAAGTTAAAAATGGTACTTGATTATCTTATTAATTTGTATTATTTAATTAACAAGTGGTGTTTAACAAACATGTTATTATTCAAAATTGAACGAAGCAAATATATATATATATATATAATGAGTAACAACCGAGACACATTTCAGATTAAATTTTGTCAATGAATAGAATGAGGACTACTACTACTTTACAGGTGACAATGGTGATTCAGGAGACGCTAAGGCTATACCCTGCAACTCCATTCCTTGCAAGAGAAACGCTTGCAGACTTGAATTTAGGGGATATCTACATTCCAAAAGGAGTCAACATTTGGATTCCGATCACTACTTTGCATCGACTACCTGAAATCTGGGGAGAAGATGCTGATGAGTTCAAGCCGGAGAGGTTTGCACATGGCATCTATGGTGCTTGCAAGTTCCCACAGGC
>JAOTQH010284657.1:0-10049 GCA_025631255.1 Cornus kousa
ATATGAAACTATAAATTTACTTTACCAAAATTTCGCACCATTTAAAACAGTATTGATGAGAAAGGTCTGAGAAATTTTATCTCCAAAAAAAAATTTCCAGCAAGATGACTCCAATTTCATAAATTCATAATAAATTCATTTTTCAACCAAATTGTGTGATCGTTTATTAATATGGTTAAGCCATGCTTTGAATGAGATAATTATGGTCCCTTGTAATAATGTATGCTAGTTGTTGATAGAATGCCTCCATGATAATGTGGGTTGGTTTTCTGCAGAGAAAGTATGATAATTCTAGTTATGAGATGATCATCCATGTATGTTAAATTGAGGAATTGAGTTATTGCATCCATAGCATCCATCATGCAGTGTGTGTATGGGATGGGATTGGCTATGAAGGACCATTTTTTTCAAAACTTTGATAAAAAGGAAATTGTGAATATTAATCCGACGCCGTGATAAAATAGAATATAAATAAGAACCTTAACACAAGACTCGAACTGAGCTCGATTTGCGCACAACACAAAACCCTACCACGGGGCTGTGTACCAAAATAGAGATATTTCGACTTAAATTTTAAAATGTACTAATGCGTGGAAATCTGAGGAATTACAGTTGACTAACTAATTTATATACCGTTAACCCGGCCCATTTTACCAGATAAACCACCAAACACCTCCTTCTCTTTCCCTCTGCTTCAGCAGAGAGAGTAGTGAGAACTATGTCACCACCACAAGCTTTACTAAACCCTCAAACCCCAAAACTCTTCTCTCTCTTCCTAACCTCCCCCTTTTCTCTCTCTACCTCTCACGGCCTCTCTCCGTTCCAAACCCTAACATTCTCACGAAAACCCCCCTCTCTCTCTCCTAATTCTCTCTCCTCCTCTTCAACCTCCTTCCAATTCTCCTCCCAAAACCAACAGCAACACCCTCAATACGACGACGAAGAAGACGAGCAAGTCATCGGCGATTGCCTTGTCTTTGAAGAAGGCGTATTCGAAGACCCGTATCTTCAAGAGAACAACTTCGATTCCAATACAAATAATAAGCTTCAAAAAAGTAAATCTTCAGTAGAAATCAAGCCTGAGGATTTGATTCCAGAGAAATGGAAGAAAGCTCAGGCGGAGATTAACATTACGAAGAAAGAGAGGCGAAAGATTGCTCAGGAATTGGAGTTCGGTCGTCGGGTTGAGAGGAAGAAGAAGGGTTTGGTACCTATAAGGGACGGGGTTTTGGAGGAGTATGTGACGTATAGGGAGGCTAAGTTGGCGCAATTGAAGCCTCTCGTTCTCGATAATCCGAGTTTTCCGGCGAGCGTGGGTGGGAATGGTGAGAAAGATGTTGGAGAATTGAGAGATGGGGATGAAAGATGCTCGACGAGTAGCAGAGTGGCGCCAAGGAACCCTAGGATGGCAGTTTATGGAGGTACTTTAGATGATGTTTCGGAGTTCTTTAATAGTGGGATTTATCATCCTAATGCTGCTCGGGAATCCGAAGGTACGTATGTTGCTGGTGATGGTGAATTTTGTGTTATTCGTTTCTGTGTCTTGATAAATTGATGATCTTTATATGTCAAGGGATGGCTAGTCAATGTTCTTGTAAAATGTGATTGAATTCATGTACATAGAATTGCAACTCACAGAGAGATTCTTTTCTTTTCTTTTTTCTTTTTTTTTTTTATTTTTCTTTTTTTCAATTGAGAACTCATCATATCATACAGGGACTCAAATTAATTTAGTAATTGCATTTAAGGAAGTAAATGAAGTTTTTGTGTGTTTTGTTTGGTGGGTGTGTGTGAAGTGGTGCTAAAACTCACCAACATCGATTCACTGCAAGAATGATACATTGGAACTGCGGCTCTTCTTAATTCTGACGTATATTTAGCAAATTCAATCTTCACGCACTTACCAAAATGTGATTATGTGGATGTAGATTTTCTCTTTTGTTGTTTTATAAGTGGTCATGAGAGGTTGCCTGGAGAGGGCCTTTGCATGATGCTCGAGTATCAGTGTCATTGGTGCGAGTTTGAGTCTCAAATTCATCCACTTTGTGAAATATCAATGGTTAGATCTGTCTCGAGTCTTCCCTCCTTAGGATCATACTGTAGCTTGGCCATAACTGAGTAATTTCCTTTTGTCCCATGATGGTTGCCCCGTCAAATGCTGGTCTAGTTCCTCATTCTGATTTGTGTTAGATGACAGCCTTCTTTACCTGCATGCATGCAGCAGTGGTGCGCCAAGTATGAACTTATTAAATTAACCAATGCAGCTTTTTGTCCCCCAATACATCCTTTTTGTTCAACTAGGCTCCATGCATATGATGCAGATTTGAGATCATTTATAAACTTTCATGGGTAATTGTTGGATTTTGTATTTGTGTCATTAATTTTATTTATTTATATATTATGTTTACTGTGTATGTAGCCATATAATGAATGTTAATTCACCAGTGGCTTTTTTCTATTCATACTAAAGTTTGGAAATCTAGATTTAGATTACCAAATGTTTATGTAACCCCCTCTCAACTGTTACTTCAAAATATATGTTTTGGGGCTCAAATTCTGTTCAGGTTTTTGCCAAAATCTAAATCTGCAACATAAAGTTTTTTAAGGCAATGGATTTGGATTTCTGAATTCGAAATTTCATTATCAGTATGATATTATTCTGGTACAAAATTTACTGTATCTGAACTTTGTCATGAAGGTTGATACTCAATTTTCCATTTCAGTCACAATTTTCCTTGACCTGGGACTAACCAAAGCAATTATTTTAATTATTGGATATTTATGTGCATAATTTTCCATTTCCATTTTTTTTTTTTTTTTTTTCATTTGATTTGATTTTTTATATTTTGGTATTTGATGGTTTGAAGAAAATTTATTTTTCACCCCTTCAAAATTACACATTTCGTTATTTTGAAGTAGGAATAAGCTGGTACTTTTGGTTGTCTTTTTGAGATATGAAATTAAGTGCTTGTACTTTAGGTTTCATTATATTCTCTTTTATGCTTAAATGAGTAGGCCGTCGTAAGCTGTTTACAAAGGAGGAAAAGGTCCTACTGAATAAGCGAGTACCTGATCTGGCAGCTGCTACGTCTGTAAGTTTCTTATAGTCCCTGAATAGTTTTTCTCTTTTTTATTTTTTACTTTTAGTTAATTTCTCTTTAATTTAGTTATTCAATCCTGTCAAATCACTGTGAGGTTTGTTTTAAAATATTTGACTGGACATTTACAGTGTGCAAATGAAATGTTTATATGTTTGCAAATTTGTCTATCTTTAGTTAATAGTTGATGTTGTTTGCAGTATATATTTTAATCGATTAGATGATCGGGTTATCTAATTTTTTATTTTGAAATGAACAATGGTAGTAGTCCATAATTTGTGTCAAGTAATTTGTTTTTATTACCTTACGTGCTCTGGACTTATCAGTAGAATTATCCAGTGTATGTTGATGATTGAATGTATTTTTTCTGTCAATTTGTTAGTTCTGTTGAATTCATTTTCAGGGAAAATGGCAACCTCTTCACACTCTTACTGCATCTGGAGAGTTTTACCTTGTCAATGATTTGTTGAAACACAATGTAGATATCAACATCCAGGACAAGGTGTGTAGAATGTCACTGTCATCTATTTTGCCATCTCACATAGCTCATGCCTTTTTCTTCTTTGTTTCTCTATTCCTCAAAGGAATCTTTTGTATTCAGGGATGACACTTACTGATGCTCTTCTTTTTAAACCTTTGTTTATGGTCTGATTTATCTTTCCAGGATGGACTGACTGCAATTCACAGAGCAATACTTGGCAAAAAGCAGGCCATTTTTAACTATCTTTTGAGAGAATCCACAAATCCATTTGTTCGTGATAAAGTGAGTGGGAACTTATCAAGTACTTGTCATTTTTAATTATATCACAGCCAGAATATCATGCCTTTTTCATGTTCTCAGTAAATTAAAACTATCTATTTTCCCATACAATGGTAGTTGTTTTTGTGTGCATCATTGGTGCCAGCTTAGAATTTGCAATGACTGTTTGTGTGCCTTCAAAAACATGTTTGTTAAAAGCCAATATACCGAAGCTGTTCTGAATCCATTGCTATTCTCCAACTTTCATGTAGATTGTATTTTGTAATTGATTGATTTTCCCAAGCTTCATTCAATGACTTCGTCATCAGTCAATGTCATCATCATCTTGAATTTCTCTTCAATTTGGGTGGAAACATATAGTTTAATTAGAAGTTCTAATATTGTGTGCTTTACCTGTACATAGTTTTTATGTTTAGCATTACTTCGATCAATTAGCTTGAGCCTTGAGGAGATGTTGATATTTGGCCATTTGTTGATGTGTTGACTTTTGTAGATCATATCCTTGCATGAATATGCGTGGAAAATTTTCTTCATTAAGTCGATTGAACTGTTGGTTTTACCTATTTTTAATTTTTATATTTCGTTGACAACAGGAGGGGGCTACCTTGATGCATTATGCCGTCCGCACAGCTTCAACTCAAATGATAAAAATTCTTCTTTTGTACAACGTGGATCTAAACCTCCAGGACAATGTAGTGCTAATAGTTCTCTATTCTTGCTCTATTTCTTATCCAATTCAATGTTTAATCCTAGGATGTGTTTTTCCTTTTCAGGATGGGTGGACACCATTACATCTTGCTGTTCAAACTCGCAGAACAGATGTAGTGAGGCTTTTGTTAATTAAAGGAGCTGATAAGACAATAAAAAACAAGGTAAAGATTCATCGATTTCTTTGGTTGTCTTCAATGTATCAAGTTCTCTGCTCTGAGTGCTTCATGTCCCCGAGAGAACAATTCTTAAATAGTTGAAACTGCCTATTGATATGCATGTTTTGTTGTCATCCGTCCTTGACGTGGTTCACAATTACTCAATATGGTGGCAAATCATACACTTCTTCTGCTTGAAACTGCAACATTAGACAACATTAGATTATACTCTCCTTTGAGAAAAGATTCAAGGTAAATTTTAACTCATGTTGCTAAATTATAGAACTTTTTAGAATAAAAACATTCCTTTTGGATAGATAGTTTAACAGATTTTGTGCTGGAAAAATAATTAGGCAACACTAGTTTTAAGATTGTGCAATTCATCACTTCATCAGACCTGAAATGCTCTTGCAAATAAAAGCCAATACTTTATAGTCCTTAACAATGCCTCAAAGTGTGTGATACAGAAATTATCTCGCCCCTGCTTCGAATTGTCGGTCTAACCTACCATTTGGGTAGGGTAAAAAAAACAGTTTTAAAATCTTCCCATTTCACTGTTGGGTTGGCTAAGTGAAATGAAGAGATAAAGCAACAAAAATGGTGTGATCAGCGGAGAAAATCTTACTATGGACCTACAAAAAACTATCACCTCAAAGTAAGCTTAATGTGACATGGTTCAGGAGAACAGTAAAGAAGGGCATGGATGAAAGCCATTCTTTTCGTTTGTTCTCTCCAAACTCTCTATAATTGAATTGATGAAAATTTTCAAAATATCTCTTTTCTTTTCTCTTCTTTTCTTTAAGTAAAGAGCCAAACTGCATGTAAGTCGGTTGCTAGAGATGATTATTTGAAACATGTTATCTGTACTTACATGCAGCAAGTGTTTAAATTGCATTTCACGACACTTGTTTGTCTCAGGATGGTTTAACTCCACTCGACCTCTGCCTCTATTCTGGTCAAGACATAAGGACTTATGAGCTAATTAAGTTGATGAAACAGCTTCCCAAGCCGTGATGACGGCTTTGACAACAAGCCAGGCGTCATTGGTGTTACATTTGCCCTACTGCTTTAACAGCAGAGTGTTGACTGCCATCCATTCATGCAAACCTGACGAAGAGCCGAATACCAACAGCAGTGGCACACAAGAGCATCACACCCTACTTGTTATAATACGATTGCCTCTGTACCTGTATTGTTTATAAGGCAAGCATATGTAAAATCCAACAGTTGTGCTCTCCATTTATTTGACAAAGCAATGTTTCGTAATTATAATACAGTCTGTCCCTTGTGATGAGGATTACAACAATGAATTTGATTGTCAGATGAAAAATGATAGAAGTCCTGATCGGTTTTTATAACCGAGTGATGTGGTAGTCGGTGAACTAAACAATTTTAAAGGAGATACTGTCTTATTGATTATATTGTAAGAGTTCTTGTTAGACAGTGTTTATCAGAGACGTCAAATTCTGATTGCATTAATCGCAACGGGTGTAGTAATGATGGTAATTCCATTTCTTTTATTCTCAGATAAAAATGATGAGACTGTTTTGGCTCTTGATAATGGTGATTATGGTATTGGCACTTGCAACTCTTCTGTATTTTTATCTAGGTTTATGATTTACTGTTGAATTGTGTTTGTATTTTATTTTTATTTTTATTTTTTTTGTCGATGATGGTGTCGAACATTTCATAATTTCATAATTTATTATTGAGCACATGTAGTTTTCCATCCCACCTACCACTAGCACTGTGTGTGTAATTATACATACTGTTTGAAATTCTTTTGGTGGACTATACGATCCATCATTAGGTCAATGCATCAGACCTACAAGCATTATTATCATAACATCAAGTGAATGTTTGCCGACTTTTTTGGACCTAAAAGTCTGATGTATTAACTAATGCCCACATAATGACCCAACCTTTGATTTTTACTTTTCTCTAGGTCGCATTGAACACGAGTTTTTCAACACATTTGATGTGAGAGGGTGACATTAAACAAATCATTGGCAATACGAAATTTTATTTTGCTTTCTTCTTCGAACAGAAGAATAATATAAAGGAGTTATTTCTCTCACTTTCGAATCTCCGAGAGAGACATGTTCACACTAAAAACCTCCCCCTAATGCTCATATTTGTTTAGGGTCAGTTTGTTTTGATGGAAATGAGAGGGAAAGAAAGGGAATATTTTTAAGGCTGTGTTTGGTTACAAGGAATTGGTAAAAATGGAGAGAAAATTTTAGTTAAATTTTTTTTTTTTTTTTTTTTTTTTTTTTTTTTTTTGAGTTTTGTAAATTTCAATTCTAAAGTTCCAATGCCATGCAGCCGAACATAGCGTAAAGAAAAATTCATATAGTGTTTGTGTTGAAAAAAATGGAGACCCTCAGACATTTCTTGAAACTGATGGTATGATATAAGAGTTTGAGTTTATGTTTCTTTATAACAAGTGAATTTTAATTTTGCCCTTGTCACTCACAAAAGAAGACAATTATTATTATATATATATATATATTTTTTGCAAGGAAGTTAATATTATCTTCTTCTTTTTTTTTTTTTTCATTGTTAATTGAAGTTAACACTGTCATTTCAATTCTTGTATTTTCTTTGTTAATTAATGGTATTTTTTTCTCTCTTATTTAAGGAAAATGATTTTTGTATCGATTTGTTGTAGTAAATTACCAGACTTATTTATTTTAATTGGTTTATCTATGTAATAAATAAGTAAGTATAATCTTCCACTTACTTATATTGTACATAAATTACTAATTAAAAACTTTCAATTAGGTAATTTAATACAAGCAAATATCATTATTACTCGTTAAAACAACCTTAACCTAAATAATATTTCATTACCAACGAGTCAGTAACCTATCGGCCTCTTATTTTTCAAAGAAAGATTATGATTCAAATTTCAAAAAAGACATGTGTAAAAATACCAACTAAAATAATAATAATAATAATATTTCATTTTCCTATTTAATATCTCGGATCTCTTCTCATCCAATTAAAATCATAAATCTAAGAAGAATTGTGATAACACTTGTTGAGAGTCGTCAACCGACTCAAAGACAGCCAACACAATAGTTCATACTCCCCTCGATTGTCAGTTTAGAGTATAAATAAAAGAATCTAATTTTTCTTTTTTAAATAAGTAGAAATTAATAGTCCAAGCAATAAACCAAATAAAATATTTGTTAGTGGAAATGAGATGGATAGACACATCACATGCGGATGGATACACGTTGTTCAAGTGACCAATTCGGGGTAGTCATCCACTCAACCTACCATCTAGAACGAGATTGGCGTTTCAAAGCTATCTTTATTTCTTTGTGAAATGACACAATTATTTTTCAATTATATTGTAGTTGGACACAATGGTACACTTCTCAAAACTGCGGGGTAGTTTTGCAATTGTGAATAAAATGATAAAAATGGGTCTTCGAATATATGTTACTAAATTATATTAAATTTTACAGCAAATTGTATTAAACTTTCTTTACTTATATCATAAAAGTTGAGTTAACAAAATTATTGAAAGTCCTTGTTGAAGAATAGACATTTGGCGCGTCAAATAAACACATCATAATTTTATAAATAAGTCAGCCAATTATATTTTTATTTTTGAAATAATATATTAGTCAAGCATACTAATGACTTGGTACGCTTGCACTCAATAACTACTTATTATTGAAAGGATTTTTGGTTTTTGGAAATAAAAAATAAAAAATTATTTTTGGTTTTTGGAAATAAAAAATAAAAAAATTTGGTGAGGGACATTTTAGACTTTGACCCATCCGTATCTTGCAGACAATGATTAAAAGATTATTTTATCCATAAGCGGTAGTGAGTCAACTCGCAACCCAACCAAAATAAAGCTTCGTAAAAAGTCCTCTGCATTCTGCCAAAACCGTCATTTTACTTCAACCATTCTTCTTCGTCTTCTCTCAGCAAAGTAAGCTATCGAATTTGCACTCTCTCTCTCTGTCTCTCTCTTTATATATATATATATATAGGTATAGATATATATACATATCATCGTAATCATCGTCAGATGATGATCGGAGCTCAGTGTTGGGACCGTACAGTTTCCGGACTTTGGAAGGCGACAGATCAGGCAAATGCCGGCCGTTCGATTTCGAATTCGCTCCTCTACTCTTCGAATCGCGTCTCGTTTCAATTAGGTTTCCAACGCCGCAGACATTTTCGTAAATCAAAATCGATCCTTGTATGCTGTAGGTCTTCTCGAGGAAGCTTCAATGGCAAATCTAGCCACAACAGCAACGAAGAACGCGATCACGACTATATCGAAGCCTTCGTCCTCCTTTCAGGTCTCAATTTCACTATTCACAACATGTAATATATATATGTATATATATAGTAATATGGCATGTTCTCCACTTTTACCTAAATTCTAATTGTTATATTGTTTTATTTTTTATTTTTACCTCGGAGAACAACATCTTGTAAATTTAATTATTGTTTCTGAATTTCTTTACTATAGCATTATTTAGGATTTGAAAATTGAAACTATATTTCGTAGCATGGAGTTCTTTGGAATTGGAATTGGTGGATTTTAAATTTTTTTTTGGATAAGTTGATTTGGAGAACAATTAGCTAAATTTTCCTCCAATTTCAATTCTAAGGTGCTGATTCCATCCTTCCAAATGTAACACAAGTTCTACATATTTTGTCTAGTAGGATTATCCAATGCGTGTAATGTATATAATATTCAATTCTACCTAAATCCGTACATATTGTATTGTTTGTGACTTTTGTGAACAATTTGTTGCAGTGATTTACCATATACTTTACTTACAAATTAGAAAATGAGGTGTTTTCTATTTGGTTTCATTATATATATATATATATATATATATATTCATACGTATCTAAATTAACATTACTTCAATTGGTACAGAAACTATCAGGCATTACCGAATGTGTATGCAAGGATTCCAAGAAGACATGACATGGCAGTCATCTTCTCAATTGCCTCCATTTTCTGTTAAAGCAAAGGATCCTATAGCTGAATTTAGTTCAATAGGACTGGCTTTTCTTCGTCGTTTTCAAAGTCCCACAATTTTTCTTAAAATTTCTTGTGATGGAGACTTCTTGCTACCAATTATTGTAGGTATGTAAAATCATGTTTTGCATAGTCCACGCTTTGTTGTCTCCAGTTATTCTGGTTGTCATCTCCAGACGGATCTGGGTGAAACTATACAAGTAACATTGTTTGAAGAAGGCCGGATCTTGAACTAGGCATAGTTACTAGGGTTGTCTTTTTAGGAAATTTCAGGTCCCTTTCCATGTCAGCATATTCAGAGT